>VUJU01003700.1:7716-23865 GCA_009835225.1 Aphis craccivora | reverse complement strand
TTTTTATATTAGAAATTATAATATTTGGACTGGAATTCACAGAAAGCCGATATTTCATATGTGAAAATCCCCACCCCCTTTGGGTGACTTTTGGATCCGCTACTGCCGCAATGTACTCTTATCATTAAAACAATAATCGCGATAATCGAATGAGTAGTTTCAGAGAACATTCGTGCCAAACATTTCCATTTTCAGTATTTTCACATTTATAAATAATTTATATACATATATTATATAGATTTTGAGATAGACATGTAGTACCACGAATTTTTTTAAAGAAAAATATTTTTGATTATTTGCACTTACAGTCAATGTATGCCGATAAATCAATAACGAATTGGCCCGTTTTTCTCGGAATTGATTGACAAATATTGTTATTTTATACTAAATTTTATTAGCCACAATCATGATTATGGTATAATTTCAAACATAGCCTGTTGAATTTAATTTGTAATAAAAAAAAAAAAATCGAGTCTTCTTATGAGTTATGAGTTAGAGTAAAGCACATACTTTGATCATAATCTTATCAAAATCGGTTGAGGAGTTTCGGGGTGCATCGCGGACACACCCGTCGTACACGATATATATATATATACGTATATACAGACATGCATATATACACGAGGACTTTATTGTGATATCTCATGAAATAATGGATAGGTATATCATAATTCAATTTCTTTAATAAGACTCACAGAGACAAGGACTACCTACTAAGATTTCATATTTTAATTTAATTTAATGTTTTGGAAAAACAGTTTTTACCAAACATTAAAATTAAATTAAAATATAAAATACTTGTAAGTTGTAGTCCTTATCCCTAGTCTTCGATTTTTAATTTTTTTTAGCTACAATAAGAAAAACTCATAAGAAACCTTGTATTAAATTTTCAAATTTTTTTTACCGACACTTCAAAAAAAATTTCTCAAAAAAAATCCAAAATTGCAGTGCTCTATAAATAACCCCAAAAAAGTCAACAAACTTTGAAAACTTAATTGTATAGAGACAACACTAATATAAAAATTTGGTAAAAATTTCAAGTATTTACAGTGATTAGTTTTTTAATTACAAGTTACAACCATATAAAAAATCGATTTGGTCGAAAATTGGTTTTGCGTAAAAATTGCCGTTTTCCTTAATTTTTTTTTTTTTGGTTTTTCCCGGTGCTTTTGAAAACTTAGGAATTTCAAAAAATGACCTTCTAATGCACCAACTAGATTCATTTTTCTATCGGAAACCTCAAACCACCCCCATATAGTTTGAAATTGAAGCATTATTTCGACACGTTCTCGTAAACACAGACACACAAAAAAAAAACACAACATTGTAAAATCAATACATTCATCGCTCCGCTCAGAATCTAAAATGCAAAAAAATTTCTTTAAATTATCAGTATTATATTAAGATGATCGTATATTTCTGGGGGAAAAACCAAAGTAGGTACCTGTTTTCAAACCTATTATTATGTAAATTTATATAGGTAATATATTATATATATATCGATTCGGGGAGGAAACATCTCAGTCCGGGAGGAAATGTTCCAGTGCCGCTAAAATTCTCGGGGGGGGGGACGCATAGGGGGGAAACGTCCATATACTCTACTAATTGCCCCGTTGAACAATAAAAGTGATGATGATGTATACGTATATCGTTATTGAGTAGATCACTGTAGTCGATATAATACATTTGAATTTTGAATTCAATTACAAATTTTGATCGTTTAGCTAATGTTCAATGTTAGTATACTCGTATAATTATTATAATTTAATTTGTTTTATACTTAAACAAAGTCAAAGTTTTTTCTTTCAAACATATTAGGTACTATTGGTACTAATACTGGTAATATGATATTAGTGATATTACCAATGTCGTATTGAAATTATGATAAAAAAAAAAAAAATTATATTTATTATATCAATAGTATTAGTGTCAGTGCGATGATGGGTGTTTTTTCGATCAAAAGTCTCTCTTGCAGTATATACAATATGTTTCGGTTAAAAATTTTATCTTTTTCAAATTTCATTATAGTTCTTTACAGATATACTCGTATAGGGGATAATGGGTTTAGATAAGATAATAAAATATAATAGTAATAACCAATAGTATTAATTTATTTAATAGTAATATACATAGAAACGTAAATTAAATATAAAATATGTATTTATTACATATAAGTCGTAGGAATATAGTCAAATCAGACTTTTTATTAAATGCCTATTTCAAGTCAGGCAAATAATAAAAATGAAACATTTTGTGTTATTTTAAAAATTTTACTATAATTTCTATTAATTATTTATTGCTATTTTATATTAAAAAAAAAAAAAAAAAACTATATATTATTTAAAACACAAACACGTAGCCACGTAGGTAATAGATATATGGAAAATATGTTGATTTCGTATCCATCGGTACTTTTGTTTTAAAACTTAAATCATAAATGTATATAGGTAATTACTAATTAGATGTGATATCACAAGTATAAAAAATGAATAAAAAGGTTATATTATAATTAAAAAGCTTATAAACATATGTCATGTACTCATGTACCTACGTGTTTTACATACCTATTAATAAATAACATATAGTTATTTTTATTATAAAATAGCAATAAATAATTAATAGAAAATATAGTTAAATTTTTAAAATAACAGAAAATGTTTCATTTTTAATATTTGCCTGACATAAAATAGGTATTTAACTAAATGTCTAGTCGGATAGTGAAATTGCATAAAAATCAAATTCTTTGACTATATTTCTAGGCATTTCATTTAGTAAAATACTAAAATACCTGATTTGACTATATGACATATACATTATATCTATATTCTATACAAATCCTAGAACATACTGGTTCATTTGTATTTTAATACGATTATAATATGTAGTAATACATATCTTCTCTTTTTGAAGAATTTTTCTCAATGTTAAAAAATCTAAATTAAAATTATATTGTATTTATATTTTATATTATATAAACTATAAGCTACTTAAATTATCTTATTTAACAGTTTTGTGTATAAATTGTAATTATAAGCACGGTAATATTTTTTTATAAATATAATTTTTTCTTTATTCTGACAAGTATATTTCTGTTATATATAATATATCGACCATCATGTATTATTAAGTAACACCTTACATTCACGACACACATACCTGGCATAGTTAGAAGCTACTCCTACGCTAATCATATGGCGCACGTGACAATAATTGCATGAAAATATTACGTTTCAATATTTTATTTGAACAACGAATGAAAAATGTTTTTAAATATCAATAGTATCCGGTAGGTGTTATAGGAACAAAATTCGATACTTAGAATGACATAACGCCTAGCAATAATGAGCGCATATATGTACAATTATATTATATACAGACAACAGTTATCTACCTCATCGTATTTTTTATATTATATATATTATACAATTTGCTGAAATAATATACATATACATATTAATATACATATATATTTATTTATCTTTATTAGGTATTATAAGATTTATCCGTAACGTGGTAGCAAATATAAGGTGAAATAATAATAAAAAATATTACGTGAAACTGCAGTCGGATACGAAGTTTCCATATTATATAATATGTATAGGTATGTACTTCTAGTTATTTGATGATTGTTTAACCGAAGAGAATTATTGATTTTTTAGAAAACTATGTCAAAATTTTTGAAAAATAATTTATGATTTTACCATTTTTAAGTGAACACATATTTTTAATTTCTTAATCGAAAGCAAAATATTTTTTGGAGTATACCTTGATTTATAAAATTCGAATAATTGTGTACAAGAGGTTATATTAACTAGTTTATATAAACTAGTATAGGAATATAATGTTAGTTCTCTATACTTCGCTTCGCTCAAATTGAAATTCATATTGAGTTATAAAAAATTAGTTACTTATCTAAAATTAGATTTTTATGTATCGAAATACGAGTACATTGAATAGTTTTTATTTTATTATAATAATTTATTATTTAATTTGGTTAGTTCTTTGAAATATGAACTTAATAATCTATGTTGTCGTTGAAAATAGTAAAAAGCACAATAAAGAATAATGATAAAAACAAAGTAAAATTGCTTTTAAATTTTATTTAAAAATATTTACGAACTGTACAAAACTATTAAAAAATGTTAATAGTTTTTGAAATAATATGATTGCGCTGTTTGATAAAAAAAACCAAGTTGTATACGAATATTTGCAAAAATATTAAGTCAATTCATATATAAGTACCTACATTACGTGTATAAAATTAGAATTAAATTGATAAAATATTTGATAGAATATTAAAATGGAAAAAAAAATTCTATTTTAATTTTAATTTAACACTTTGTATTAATATTAAATAAATCTATTAGGTATACCCATGTTTCTCTAATGTGTACACTGTACTGGATAAGGAGGAGGCAGAGGAGGTATGTATTGTTAGCTAACTAATAGATAATATTATTATATACTTCTTATAGAATAGAATAGAAGGTATAAATTATAGTATTAGATTCTACAATTTATTTTTATAAGTATTTAATGTATTTTAATTTTTTTTGACTTTTTTGAGTTATTTATAGATCACTGAAATTTTCGATTTTTTTTTTGAAGTGTCGATAAAAAAAATTTTGATAACCAAAGAGTTTTGAAAATTTAATACAAAGTTCCTTATGAGTTGTTATTATTGTAGCTAAAAAAAATTGAAAATCGTTAGTCACAATTTTTGTTATAAGCGTTTATAGTTCAAATTTTTACGAAATCCGCCGAAAACTCGAAAATTTGAAAGTAATTTTGAAGTTGAAAAATCATAAAACTTTTTGTGTTAATAACTAAGGATGGTTACACTATGGTGGAAACACTAAGTTTTCCATAAATTTTCCTACAATTATCTTTAGAGAAAACTCGAAGCATCATTAAAGGAAAAATTTTAAGTGCGTTTGAATTTTAAATTTTTAGGAAATAGCGTAACGATAACGATTTATCCTCAAACGATTTTAAATATTTGTTATTATTCAAAAAGTATAAGTCGTGGATACTTGAAAATTTTACTAGTTATTTAGATTGGCGTTTTCTTTACATGCTTTAATTTTCAAAATATTTTGATTTTTTTTTTTTTTGAGCTATTTATAGACGACTGAAATTTTCAATTTTTCTGAAAAAATTTTTTGAAGTGTCGGTAAAATTTTTTTGGCCCAATCAAAATACTTGAAAATTTAATAAAAAGTTCCTTATAAGTTATTCTTATAGTGATTAACAAATTATAAGAATACATAGGCACAATTTTTTTTTATTAGCATTTGAAGTTCAAATATTGACAAAAATTCGTCAAAATCATGAATATTTGCAAATTATTTTGTAGATATAATTCATAAAAAATTTTGTATAAGTAGCTAAGAGTTGAAAATTCAATATGAGATTTTTCATAAGTTTAGCTTATAAAAATTATAAAATAACTTAAATTCTGCTATATTCCGGCCATTAAAACATAAATCTCCTTTTTCACCAACCATTCGAAATTATATTCTAGGCTGACAGATCATCTCCGTTCAGAATCGTTTTTCGTATACAATGATACCTATCATTGGATTCAAATTTAACACTCTTATATACATAATAATGATCCATACACACCTAATGTACAGCAGAGCGATACCCACTTACCCATTTTTTATACTTACATTCCATATTTTTTCAAAATAATATCTTGTTGTACTCACACAATAATACACATATCAATTTATATACACATTTTTCTTCTCGTATTCAATTATATTAAATTTAGTATTTTAATTTTTAAATTATTTGTTTATAGACCACCAAATATATTGAGTTAATGATTTCTATAGTTATTAAAGTTATTTTATGTATTGATATTCTATTACAATTTTATTTTTGGTGCCACATATTCCTTTTTGATTTTTGTAGAGTATAAAGATTATAAACTTATGAAAAGGGAATACGGAACTCACGCTGAGTCATTTCCGGCAATGAAATAAAACCAACTGAAACATTCATTATCCTTATAAACTATATAATTTATCAGCTTTATACACTATATGTACCAATGTTTGTAATATAAACATATTATTATTTATTATATTATTCGCTATGAGATATAATGTAAAGATTAATTAGATAAACACTAAATGTGTGTGTTAGATATATACGCACTAATGCATATCTATATTATTATTTAGTATTTTTTAAATCAATTGAATTTATCAAAATCATATTTTAAAAGACATAACATCCACATAACCACATGTGTTGTATTGTCTTACAGACATATTATACAAAACTGAAAACAACAAATTTTTGTTCAGTAGAACCAATTTTGCATCGTTTGTCAGCTTTAAAATTAGAGTGAATTGACCTTTTATATCAAGGTTAAAAGTATGAATATTATCTGTATGTAGGTGGGCTTTTTTCGATATTTTAATTTTTAACCTAGATATGATTATCTTTTTCTAGTAATATTTATTATTTATTTTCATATATTTCTTAAATAACACATAAGCATAACTATATACAAAGATCTTTCTATTAACTTTGATAATAGGTCGATTCACTCTATAATATTAAGACTAACAAACAAAATCAATTTAACTGAACCCAAATTTGCTATATTCTGTAAGTTTATTAGATCGAAACAAAATATTATATAGTTATAATAGTGTATTCTTAGTTCTTAAAAGGACATCACATAGGTATACAATATACCTACATGTATTGTATTTGCGTATTACCAACGGACGATATGGTAAATTTGCGTTTTGCGCCGTTCCAATTTTGTGTCAAATTAAATTTAGAGTAAGAATATTTGCTGTTTTTTCGACGGTTTTTTAAATATTATAATGTAAAAATGTTTAAATTTAAATATTTCACATACTTTCTAACTCGCTTAAAAATTAAATATCATAAGAATTCCAGAGTTAGGTTCAGTCATATCATATAGGTACTGAGTACCTGGTACTCACATTATAGACATTAAAAAAAAAATGATTAATAAGACCATTATATTTGACGCGTGTACTTAATGAAGCGAACTGATATTTTTACACACGAACAAATATATAATGGTCATCTTTGGGTGACAGAGAATATTTGCTTTATATCCTTAAATCTAAAAATATTTAGAAAGTTGTTTCAAGGGAATTTAACCTAAGTTGAAAAATTTTATTTCTCATATTGTCTATTGCATTCAGCATTAAAAAAAACTATATAATTATTGAAATGAAAAACCAACAAATAGAAATATACTAACTAAGAAAATAAGAAATACTATAAATAACCAGCTAGTGTAGATAGGTACTAATCTTATATTATTATTATATTACCTAGTTAAAAGCAGTAGTATACTGCTGTAGTTGATGCAAGAATTCTGCGTGGCAGGTGAAAAATTATTGAGTCTGAATATCCAACCTCGTTGACTGTAGTAAGACGACTAAACGGTTTTTATTGTCATTTTGTCACTATAACTATAAAAAATATGAAAACATATAGTGGGAGAGTGTCTGTTTGTTAATTTTAACCGTCTGATTGGGTATCAGTAGTATATAGTTTATGGAAGCAATTATTTTGGCACGCCCATATTATCATAACATAATCAACGCTATTGTCTTTCATTTTTAAGCGCACGACTTATTTTTACTAAACCAATTATTATAGTTTATGGTAAAACTTTAATAACGATGTTGTTCTAAGTTCAAATCCAAAATATTTTAACTTTATAATATAACTTATACAAACTTATATAGCCAGATATTTATACAACTATTAGTCTGGTAATATTAAATATTCAATTGTTTCTTTTTTTAATTATGCTTTTATTATAAATTGTATACCTATAAATACTTGATTTCTGTTTTGATCTCATTACGTCTTCGTAGATTTTGATAGATTCTTATGAACACATCTTACAGCCTACGGGGTATATTATATGTATCTAAATTGTACTTAATATAATAATATGTCAACTTTCGACTAATCTATATTAAACCAAACAACATATTATCAATTCATATTTGGTTATTGATTATGTACATAATTATAGAGGTATTTATATTTTTGGCGCCCTAGCCCTTAGGATACTGTCCTTTTTTTCGTGATAAAGATATAAAATAACTATTTTACGATTTTCTAAAATTCTACCATTTTGACGCATGACGCTCTCTTAAAATTTGGCCCGAGTTAGGAGTGATACTATGCATTTAATAAAAATGGGAAAATTGTTTTTAAAAACCATATTGTTTCATAGTAGATACTTAAAATTATACATTTTACATGGAAAAAATAAAAAAAATGTTGAGTCGGAAAATTAGTAGGTCTACTACCACCTCCCACAATGAATTGTGGTTCGGTATTAACCATTAAAATACCTATTCTCAGTCTATTTTAATTAAAACCTTTCCTTAGAATTTGTAAGAAGAAAGCTAGTCATATCTAAATAAGGATAAAAAAGGGAATCCTGTAGTAATAATTAAAAAAAAAAATTGGGGAACTGGATAGACGTATGATGAAAGTATTACAATCAAAATAAAAACAGATGAAATCACCTATAGGTCCTCGAGAGAATATGGGAATATAACAAATTGTCACTTTTTTGGATCACGGAATATACAGTGGCCAGTGAGATATTCCCGCGTGTAACGCTCATACAAATATATTATGATAATATCGCCTTTCGGTTGATTTCGTGACTTTTTTTTCGCTTGCATCCGTAAAACCGAGTTCCATGCTGATCATGACGGGTGAGTTGATGACGTGTAGTGGTCGCCTACGACGGTGGCGATGTCAGCCACCATTAATTTGTCACCGACAAATTAAACTAAATAGGTATACTGATGAGTGATGACAGATCTATGAAGCCACACTATAATTTTTTAGCGTTAGCATAATCCATAGGTACCTACTCATTATTTTTATAAGACTCCAAAAATTATAGAAATATTTCGGATAGGTAAATGGGTAATAATATTTTTTGTTTATAATTAACTATTAAAGATGATTACTTTTATTATTTCAGTACATTTTAGAATTTTGAAAATACAATTTATGTAATAGTTCTGTAGAATTCAACTACGTAAAACCTATTATGTAAATAATTGACTATTCATTCCTTGAACTGCAATTTAATTAAAAGCTCTGCGTAGTAAATTCATTTCAAAGTCTAAGTATTCGTTCAGATTTAGAAAAATATATAACATGATATTGTGTTAGCGTTGTATAATATTACACTATTATCGGCTGCAGGTAGCTTTATTTGTAACAACGTGTGATATTGTTCTGGGAAAAACAAACTTTACATAATACTATAGTCTAAAATGAACTTATACTTACTGAATTTCATGGAATTTATCTACAGATCATCAACTACCGTTTATAATATTATGTAGTATAGTAATAATAGTACCTAAATTTAAAATATAATAATTGATGAATATGTTGTGTTTATTATTATATAATATAACAATATACATCTAAGTTATTTGAATACAAGGTGACAGTGGTGACACGTGTAATAAAGATTTTTGTAATTCTAAAAAAATAAAACATTATTATCTTTATTATTTTTTTTATATGTTATGTAAGCAATTATATTTATATATAAAAAGAAAATGTCTTTTAAAGAGTATACTAAATTAAAAAACTTTATCAATAATTATTTAATATTTAAACTACCTATGCTATTCAAATCAATGCTGGGCAAGTTAACCATTTTTTTTTTTTTTGTTTAAATTAATGTTATAGCATTACACTTGATAAGTATCAGTCTACAATTTCTCTATAAATGCTTAGTTTGTTTAATTAATCGTGATTACATTTTATTAAACCTATATCTTAATAATTTATAAATTAAATATATATTATATAATATAAATTGGGATCATAAATTTTAAAGAATAGGAATATTTCTAAAAAAAAAAAATAATTAAAAGAAAAACATTAATGTGAAGCTAATACACATGCACGATTATTTAGTTCCATTTAAATCATAAAACACGAGAAAAATATTTTAGTAAAATATTTAAAATGTATTATTGCGATTTGTATTTTAAGTGTGTAGGTATCATACAATTTATAACTATTTTTGGTTAATGTCATTTACACAAAACACATGTGACATGTTATCATAAATACGGGATGATGTAACTGACAACATTATTATTTAAGTCACTATTTTATCATTCGCTATTCTTGGATGAAATTATACACTACTATACACTAAACAGACAGAGTTTAATACATAGTTATCTGTATGTCTGTACTATGTGATTAATTACGTATATATATGTTTAACCAAACACACATTTAAAGGCATAATAAGTAATCAGTAATCACATAATAGTAGTATACTTGTAATCATGAAATTGTTATACATGATTTGGACTCCTAGAGCTGTAATGTACTGTATTAGCACCCTTTCACGACTTCACGAGGGCGTCGCCCTACTACTAATCACCCCTTCTCTCCTAACCCAGTGATTGCCACACTACATGCAGTCCAGTATAGTCTAAAAGTCTGTTTAATGTTTAAGTGGTATAATTGCCAATTGGGACCGATAAAATAAAGTTGTAAGTGAAAAGTCAAGCATAATTCGTTTGTTTTTAAAACAATAAAATCGATGGATATAATACGTTTATATAATAAAATATATATAGTGAAATATAATTTTTCTATACCATTATATAAAAAAACAATATAATTTATGTATATATTATATAACGAAATAAACATAATTGGTGTATACGCACATACATACATAAACATATATAAATGTTACCTGAAAAGATAATAATTCAGAAAATATTTTGATGTCCTAGTTATGATTGACAGTGAATTTTGTGGCCTTTCATATAACATTCGGAAATATTCCATAGAATTATTTTTCTATAAGATACTGCGACGTTCCCTTAAAGTGTATAGTGCATTTGTAAAAAACAATAGTAGTTTATTTACACAGAAAAGACTGAAAAATACGTAAAATTAATTTTTTTAGAAAAAAATAGACAACAAGACGTGGCTGTGGGCCCAATAAGAATTATAAATTTGATATTTTTTAAGTTTTTATGCATGTACATTCATAAGTCATCGCATTAGATCAGATATGTGAAATTTTGAATTTGAAAACTTACTCCTTCACCAAGTATTGTAGGTACATAACGTGATTTAAAAAAAAAAACGGTTGTTCGTGACCTTTTATATTGAATTCGGAGATATTCTATGTTATTATTATTCTAAAAGAAACTGCGACAATTTCTTAAGGTGTATAGTGCATTTGTAAAACGATGGTAGATTATTTACACTGTAAAAAATATGTAAAACTATTTTTTTTAGAAAAAACCAACAAGTGGCTGTTGGCCTAATATGAAATATAAATTTTACATTTTTAAAGTTTTTAAGCATGTAAATTCATGAGTAGATCACGGATTTTCATGCATTTATATGTATCGTAATATGCCATATAATATGCAGTACAAATCATAAAAATATGCTACAAATATGCAAGATAATTATATTTTATTTTTATAAAATTCACACATTAATGAACTTAAGTAATTAATTTTTTTAATAAACTAAGGACCTATGTAAAAATTTATATGTACCTAATAAATATGCGATATATTTCGAATTTTGTAATTATATATAGAAATATTCAAATTGAATTTCACCATTAGATTCAAATTATTATGATTCATGAAGAGAACTAAAAAAAATCTTATAAAGTGAAAAATAAAATAAGAAGCGATTGACTATAAGTTCGCGCACCGGTTATTATTTTATGGAATCAAAATTATTATTAATATTTTTACCAAACAAAATGTTATTTTAAATTTTTGCTTTTATATGCATATATATGAAAAAAAAAATCACAACATTTGTTATGATTCGTGAAGATAACTGACAAATATCCAAAAAAGTATAATGGAAAATAATATGCACCTACATAGTTATCCATGCTCTAGTCATTAATAATCGTAATTAAATCTTACGGCTTTTCCCAAATTAGGTAATACACAACTAGTTTTATTATAGGGTAAAAGCTGAAATATGACATTTTACACAAGTATATTGTGTGCAATTCGCAATTTGCTTGTGAATTTTTAAGGTTTGTCCGATTTTGACTTTTGCCCGTTACATACTAGTATATAATATTATGCAGAAAAATTATTTTTACAAAATATAATTTATAAATAAATCAATCAAATATAAAATGAAAAAAAAAACTTTCAAAGAAGTTTCTCCATTTTACATTTTTTAATTTTTTACTACACAAATTGTGTGTGTTACATAGCACAAACATTTCAAGAACAAATCCGTTCAAATTCCTATACCTAAGTATTCAGGTTATTTTTTTATTTTTCATATTCATGTTACTTCATCGCAGTTCACCATACTAAATGGAACGTTACGAATATTGTTATTCTTACGTCAGAATTGTTTATTATCGAATGTATTACTGCAAACGTCTGCGTCCAACGTCCAATAGTGATACTTTCAATTTCAATTTTTATTAAGTTTATTGTTATGTCTAAAAAAGGTTTTTCTCACTGGTATATGCTAGAGCTTAAACAATTTTTTTTTAAATCTCACCCATTATGACGTGTTTACAGTTTAGTAATGAATCGTATAATTTCGTTCCTAAACTACAACTATTTCCTAACGACCCTATCTATACTTTTTCAACTATCAAGGTCACAAACACAATTTTACTATAGGATCCTTGAAATCAATAGTCATTAAGTCATTATGATATTAATATACATAACTGATAATTGAGTATTGACTAATATGTAACATTTTGTGATGAAGTTCATCGTACTTCAAGTAGTATAATGACAGTATTATTGTAACTGCTAATTTGTTAACTGTTCATAATCTTTGCATTTCCCGTATACTCTTAGATGTTTTTGTAGATTCATTCATTATAATTATTTTTTCCATCAACCATTGTTTTATAACCATAGCCCATAAGTACAAACAATATAAAAAAAATATTATATTATAATATAAAAATATATTTAGCTATAAGTAGGTACCTATTATAATTATTACTTTTCTAATCTAATCTTTTATATTTTAAAACGTAAGCTTTAAAATGTTTGTGGTAAACTATATAATACCAAATAAAGGTACCTAATTGGTAATTATCCTATTAAATTGATATTATTATACTACTATTTAGCTTTTTAAGTAGTTTACTAATTAATAAATTATTTTGTAAGTATAACTTTTTAAAGGACATTAATGTAAGATAAGTTGCCTATCTAGACGCGTTACGGCTTTTTTAACAAAAATAAATTAATAAGAAACCTCCATATATTATGAATGAAAATGAATGAAATGGAAGGAATGGATTGAGATTTTAAGAGCATATTTTCACATCCTATAGGTAACAGGTTTCGGAGATAGGGCATAGATACATATATTATAGCACTATAATGTACATCAGAAATACAAATTATATAAATCAGGCTATAAGCAGGGGAGGAGGTTAATTAAATGAAATTCGGTTTTTATTGGTTTCAAAATATTGAGCTATAAAGTCAATAAAAAATGAAACAAGAATAGTGTGTCTTGGCAAAAATAACAAACATGACATTATACCTATATCGGTATGCTTATTAGGTTTAACTGTATAAGTAATTTATATTATGCCTAAGATATTCATGTTAAAGATGTATTGAAAAAGCGTGGTTTAGAATAAAAGAACGGACTCCAGATTATACTGCATCTATATCGATTTTCAATGGTAAAAATGTAAATACGAAAAAGATAAAACAACGTTTTCGATTTATTTGACACACGAGGAGGTTTCGCGTGTAATGGTTGCACAATACACAATAATTTAAAACAATAGAAGGCAAATACGCCGTTCAATTATATTTTAGTGACACGGTATTCTTTATTTGATTTTATGCAAGTTGAATAACGAAACCGTAAAAAGTCCACCTCGGTGTTTTGTCATACTTATATTTGAATGTTAATTTACTTTTTATCCCAGTGTTTGGTCGGGGATTTTATCGATTATCATTTGGACAATGAATCTTATTCATCCACAGATTGATGTGTACTGAATAATAATCGAGGTCGCTGGTAAGTATATATAACATTATATTGTATCTCAAATCTATGTTTAATGTATACTTACTGTAAACATAATAACACGTACCTGCTGATAGCAATAGGTTACTTGTGTGTACCTGCTTATCTATTTTATGGAAAAATTTCAAATGGAAATTAATAAAATTAAAAAACAAAATAGTGTATAATAGTCATTGCTTATGAACTGTGATAAATTCATGCATGTTTGCTTTATAGTATTTACATTATAATATTATTTACTCAATTTCTCTCTTAAATTATTCGTCGAGTTTGGCACGCCATTGTATTTCATGATAAGTACATGTGTTGTTAACGAATACAAATTTGACTATAAATTAAAAACAAAATACAATTATTTTGTATTCTAAGAAAGAGTTTTTTTAAAATATTATCTTATTCGATAAATGTATTTATATTTTAAATGTTTTAAATATTTTTCAGAAAAAGCCAACAAAGATTTAATTAAATTAACATTAAACAAACGATATCTATATACATTATTTAAGTTTAAAATATTAAGTACTTAAAGAGTAATGTAAGAATACATAGTTTAAAAATGTTTATAAAAATACCTACGTATAAGGCCAGTAATAATTGAACATTGACATACATAACCTTGGAATAAAAACATCCAACAATAGTTTTACTATATCACTTATGATAATCCTTCATAATTTTGTACATAGTATTTACAAACTATACAGTCTACACTTCTACAGGTACTATGTTTGAAATTAATATTATCTCGTAAGCAGTGATAGCCCTAATATTAAACTTTTAAAACTATACATAAATATATAAGATACAAAACATACCTATTTGAATAAAAACAGATTTGATGAGTATAATATGACTTATATGAGTAGAATAATTAATTATTAGACCTATTATATAATTAATATTATTGATACATTTAGTTGAAACTTAGTAAAATAAAGTTAACATTTTAACATTTTCAGTCATTTGAATTTATGGTTATCTTTCAAAGACAAATTTTTCAAAATTATGGTCTGAAGGTTTTTATCTGGCTCAAGCATGAATGAAACTGGTGGTTAAAAGTATTCGTTCAACTAAGGTTATGATGTATATATAACCCAAAAATTGTACGTCTTGTAGAACCATTTTATGTTATATTATGTATAGGCATGTTATGTATTATAGAAAATTAACTAAATTTGAAGATTAGATAAGCTGTGTCCTCTTTTCGTATTTCTTTGATAATTGATACATTTACTATAAATACTGTACGTATAATTAAAATGAGCATAAAATGCTTCAATCTTCAGCTTTGATGGTGGCTTATGGATAAAATTATGAATGTAATAGTTGGTAATTGATAGTTAAAGTTTTAAGTCAAAAAACTTGGAAATTCAGAAAATAATCACAATTATTTTACAAGCGTTAAATTTTAACTTTTGATGCATTTCGTTCTAACACAATATACTTCCAAATGATTTATTTAATTACTTTAAAGGCAATATTTCAATTATAGTTGTTATGCTTGAATGATCATTGTTTTAATAAAATCACACAACAAAATAAATTATGACCTATTCTAGACTTACTTTTGTATATAAAAATGCTGATTTTATTGTATTCAGGAACTTCAACGCAAGGCAATTAAATACAAAAAGCTCTAATTTAAAAGCATGGATATGCTGTAAAGATTAAAAAACATATTTAATACCTACATAGATTCTCAAATTATTGTTTTCTATGACATATGCAATTTGATAGTATGATTTTACTCTAAAATAAATACGTAGCATATTTATTTGCACTTATTACTACAACTTGATAAGTCATAACTAAATCAATGGTGACATGGTGTTCAAATTTGATGTCATGATCTAAATACAATTGCAGAAAAAAATATTAGAAAATTACAATAAAACAAATAACAATATATGTATAACATTTATAATACATTAAATGTAATAATTATTATACTACGAATTATGATGTACCTACATATTTAAATTATAATAACCAAAATAAGGTACCTATATACAAATTGTGCTTAAACGTGGAATTAAATATATATAT
>VUJU01003699.1:0-23878 GCA_009835225.1 Aphis craccivora | reverse complement strand
TTTTTTTTTTGGATAGAACGAGGAATCGAATTGGAAGTCCACCGTCATACGACACACAGACATGGAAAACAATCAGTGACTTAGCTCTAGTTAAACAGGTATTATCAGTTACTGATATTTAAAATATATTTAAAAGTGTGTTTGTTTGACACAAGACGTCCAAAAAATAAACGCGTGCCAAAAATAAATAAAACGTACGTTTTCGACAAGGGGATCCTATCGGGAACCGATGGCATAAGTTCAGGGTAAAGAAAGGGAGGGCTGAAAAATACTTTATTTCACGTTCGTCCGAGTGCGGTCGCTCAAGACCACGGCCAATATGTCACCGATTGCGTGGTGGCCGTTTGTTCAATATGTCACGTAATGCGAGTCCGTTAACCGCCACCGCCCGAAACGACTCGATTATATATTATATATACGCACAAAAGCCGCGCTTTATAGTTTATATAATATATCGTGTGTGTGTGTGTGTACCGGACTCTTCAATTTTCCACCAGCCCGATCGCCTATAGGCTACCGTCGGTCACGTATAGTTGACGTGCATCGTTTCTTCGGGAACAAAAAAAAGTCTCGGCAAACTTCGCGCGCGTGCGAGTGTACTTATACTATGACCGTTGCTCGCCACTACCCGACCTACGCTAATGAAGAAATATTATATATATATAAACACGCGTATGCTGCACACTGCTGTCAGTTTAATATATTATATCGGTTATAGAACCCCCTTCGCCGCCACAGCGGTTCATATATACAGTCCTACGCGAGCCCTATTCGGGTTTCTTATACTTTTTACCCGTATATTTGGGTTTGGTTTTTATTTTTCACTACACCGATAAAATGGGAACGTATATATCGTACATATCATATGTAGAAACACACACATATATATATATATATATAATAGTGTTGGTATATGACATGGTCTCGTAGCGACAGACGTCACTCGCGAGTAGTCTTAACCCTATTTCGTGTTTTTCTCTTCCACCTCACCGCCAAACTTCACGACAGATTAAGCGAAATATTTTCGTCCGACACTAATGGGAAATTGATGCGACCAAATACAATAAAACAACTTAATAACATTATGTAATGACAAGGACCAAAAAACAAAATTAAAAAATATAAAAATTACCAAGAAACAAAGAGACGGGAAGACGGACGCATTAAAACAAAAATAAAACCCCATTCTACTACACATATAATATACACTTTTACAATGCGCTCGTTACGAATAAATATCTGCAGCGTAACCCTAAGCGAGCTGTGCCATGTAAATATTTACAAATTTATACGATATCGGTGGAAAGCACTAACCGACGGTATTTTTCAATAAGCGGCTACCCTCCGGACTTGGCGACTTACCAAACACATAGGAGATAACGAGAAATCGCCGGAATTACAATTTGGAATCCAAACGTCGTATAATATATTTGAAGAAAAAAACTTGCGCGCGTGTTTCACTTTACGCGTTCCCGGCAATATGTAGCATTAATAAATCACTGTATTGTCGATAACCTTGATATATTATTTCACCCCGAAATTCAACCATATGTAAACATAATTTATTGATAATTCGCTTATCGATTCGTCTTGGGCTATAATTATTTGCATATAATACGTTCGAAGTCAAAAAACTATTTTAAAAAAACATTTGGTGTTTAAATTTTAAATACATGCTCGTGCATTATATTTATGTAGTAATATATTTTTTGTATTCTCCGAAATTATGTTTATTTATCCGTGATTTTGATATAAATTAAAGACCATAATATCTAGTGTATCATAATATTGAAGAATCACATGCAGATAACATGCTCACCTTAATGTTATTCATTAACGTTACTACTCAAAATCTGATTTTTTGGAATTTTAAAAATATACATAAAAACCATAATATTTTTAAATTGTTGAGATTTGTTATTTTATATGAAGAGTAACTTTATAAGCACTATTTTTTTTTTAATAAGATTCTTTTTTTTACCGTACATTTTTAGTGAATTTTTTTTTAATTTCGACATACTTCTTAAAATTAAAATTCTAATGAGTATAGTTTTGAGTCATTTAAACTAGACATATGTACTAAAGTTACTAAATTCACCATAATGATTTTTTAAGATAAAACAACTTAAAGATGAGCTGAAAATTGTATAAATTAGCATTGAACTTATCAACATATTTTAATTAAAAAATGGTCCAAGTATAGTAACTGCTAAACCTAAAATCTATTTTATATTATAATAAAGCCATTTTTAAGGATCATCCATTTGTGTAAACATTTTAATGACTAAAGTAACTATTCGTAAAAATTTTGAATTAGGTTCGTAAAAATGTTCGTAAAAAAGAGAGTAATGGTTTTAATTTGAAAAAGTGAAGCTTATGTTGCTACTAGACACTTAGAAAGAAAATTCAATAGCTGAAAACAAAAAGTTTTTATGTATAGATACTAATAAAAATCCAGTACAATAATTAATTTAGATAAATGTATTATCATAAGAGAAAAAAATGGAACTATGAATACCTTAGCAAATCACTTGATATATTTTATCGTGAAATTATCGCACTTTTAATGTGTATGGTTGTCGGGCATATTATAATCTTTAGGTATAAGACGGTAGGTATATGACTTTAAAATATTCTAATATACACGTGACTTAACAATGATGGAAATGATTTTTGTTGGTGCTTTCTATGGCATAAAATATTATATACAATATAAATAAATAAATATATTTACATTTTGTACAAGAATCTCTCGCACGATTAATAAATAGTATAGGTTCATGTGCATTAGTGCATTTTAATTAAACGTATTTTTTATTTGACAGTTTGCACAGCACAAAACATACGACAAACATCACCGGACCATGCACAAAAATAATAATAGGTAAATCGTACGCGAATAACTTATATATATGTATAATATAAGTAGTAGATATTTTATTACAATAACATTGTGACCGAATGGCACTTGACAATAATCGTTAATTAAATTAAACGATAACCGCACGTAGGTTACCTGCTGCCGTCATACACTGTTGAATAGGAGTACCTAATTACTATATTATTATTTATTTTCATAATATTATATTCTACCGTATAGGTTAGTATAGCAAAATAGTTCTAGTAAACTGATGTTGTCGTAATTCATGTTCGCTGAAAATGGAGTAGAAAGGGACTATTCTAAACGGATTTAACAAGTGACTATACAACTACGGTAATATTACCTATTGAATTTAGTGTTCATAGCACTTTTTACAATCTAAGTTACTTACTCATTAACGAATAAACAACTATTAAAGGTTTTGAATATTCATTCAAAATGGAAATCAATAATAAATAAGTGACTGTGTTAAAACGAAAAATCTTAACATACCTAAAGTTACAATAATGTTGTAATTTAAAAAAAAAAAAACTCGCCATAATATAAACTTATATATTTTTATAAAATGTTTACTTTTAAATCTCACAGAGTATTGAATAATGGATAGAATAATTGTGATTAACTTGGTGATAAAATATCAGGTCTTATAATATAGTATTAAAAGATAACATAAATATTAATTTTCAAAACAGTCATTCAGTAAAAACTAGTCATTTTATATGAAAAAATTAAATATATTAACATAATTTTAAAACAATGCTTTTACTTTGTTCAATATCTCATATGAATACTATAATATATTATAGAACAGTGGTTCCCAACCGGGGGGGGATTCCCCCCAGAGGGAATTTAGAGTCTTCTCGGGGGGGAATATAGTGATAATGGAATTACAAAATAAATATATAATTTTACAATGTGTACAATTGAAATCATTGTATTCATTTTCAGATTATAGCACATCAATAATAAATATATATATATATTACGTATATAATGATAGACCTTTCACATTTATTCTAATATTAATAGATACACAGAGTCAAAGTTTGATTCACATGACTCACGGCTATCTGTTTGCCTCCGATAATTGATGCTACTATCCAGATAGAGCATGCGTTGAAATATTTTTTTAGACTCGACTTTATGTTTATAGTTACACGTTAGTCATGTCGCACTTTTAATACCGTCGTTTTTTTATATATATGTTATATTGATATTTTTGTTTTCATATTCAATAATTTTTTCTTACACTTAATATTATTACTTAGAAGGTGATAATACATTTTTAAAATGGTGAAAATAATAAAAACAAATAGGTAGTTGTATATTATATATTTGTACAATACTATAATATATAGTTATTTTATATAATTTATATTTTGTACGCTTCACAGAAAAAGAAATCGACTATACATTTAAGGGGGGAATGAGATTTTAGTAAATTTATAAGGGGGGCGTAGAATGAAAAAGGTTGGAAACCACTATTATAAAACGTATACGTATTACCATGATACATATATTTGTATCTTATATCTACTGTAAAAATTAAATTACTAAATAAAACTGTTTTAAGCATCTAAGGTTGGACGGAAAATGAAGATTTTTGTCATAATGTGAGTTCTATTCAAAAATTTGAAATCGTCACTCTTTTAACATAAGTTCCGATATGTCACTGTTACATACTTACGAGTTGGCCGTGAGTTGGTGAATATTATTTATTTTTTTTACGCTGCAGTATAATGTACGAGTACATTGTATATACATTCATGTGTTTATATACATACAATAACAATTTAAAAAGAAGAATCTTAAACTTAATGCTTTATCATATTTGTCAATATTTTATTTTAATTTTTTATGTTCAACCGTATTTCCTCGATAAAAGATTTAATAACATTAGCAATATATAGTATTGCGATGGTTAACTTTTTTTTCGTTCCAACCAATTGCATATAAAACTAAAAATATTTTTTTGAGCAATATACAGAACAAATAACGTAATATATTTAGTAGATTCGGGACAATAAAATGTACAGATAACATTTTAGCAACATATTTTTTGAAATTAATGTATTCAATTTAGAGCGATGTTCATATGTATAATTTGGTTCCAATAATTCTCATTTCCAGAGAAATGAGATATACGTATACTTGTATATAGAAAATCTAAGACAGAAGTTAAGTATGGCATGAATTGTAAATAAATATGAATAAAAATATAGGATACACATCTTAAACAATTACTGTACTGGATATCTTAGAGGTGAACATATATTTTTATGGGTAATATAAAAGTGTCCTAGGGGCATTATTTTGAAAAAAAAATGTTGGTAGGTACTGTATTTAGGTAACTTTATTAGTCAATTTTTGTTTTGCTCATAAATAAATAAAAATATTGTTCAAATATAGATATAGATTATATTGTACTAAAAACGTAGGTAATAAATTTCTTTAACTCGAAAAAGTTAACACGTATTTAATTGGGAATAATATACATATTATTTTATTTCAACTATATCATTTGGCTACAATTTATGAATCATTTATCATTATTAATATAATATAATATATACAATATACATATATGTTTATAGTTAATAATATTCTATATTTTAGTCTAACTAGAAAAACATGAACATTAGTTTAGAGTTGAATAAATATATTTCCAAATGTCAACGTTTGCCTATTAAAATGATAATTTATTCATTTCTAAAATGTTCAATTAATTATAGCGAACGTTATTCGTGAATGCAATTAGACGTTTCAAAACTTTGTTAACGAGTTATTTTATGAATTTTATAATTCTATTAAATATTTAAGTATTAAGTTTAATAAGTTTTTGGTTGAGATTTTACACACACACACACATACGCACATGTAGCCATCATTACATTATAATATTATAAACATAATGCCTAAACTTCTACATAATATATAGAACATTCGATTAATGAAGGTTAAAAAAATATAATACTATAATTGATTAGAGAAAAAATACAGTTTCAGCACTAATGGAATACTTTTGAAATACAAATTTAATAGATAGGACATTTTAAAAACTAGGTTTTTTTTCTATAGTACCATATTACATATATACTAGCGTTCGCATTGCGGTACATATAAATACTTACTATGTTTTTATCGAGTAAGTACTCGAGTATATACACTATACAGAGATGAATATTTAATGCATTGGAAATTTACAATCATCGGTTAGCTATATTATGATTGTATAAGTATACACAGAAGAAAATGAAAATAATGATTGTAAGTAAATGTAGCTGGGAAAGCATATCAATATAAATAATAAGAAGTATAATAATATGTACCATATGTCCACATGTACCTATACTTAAATTATATATAATATTTATCATTCTATCGGTTTGTTTATTCACTGTTGTACGATTTTATTTTATTTTGTTTCGTAAGTATAATGTGTATTTTATAAGTAGAAGGTATCTACTGCATAATTACATGTACGTTTTATAATACTTTATTTTAATACATGCATATAGTGTAATTGAATTCAATGATTTATATTTATATCGTTTGGTACAATGCTTATATACATATATATCACACTGAGTTATGAGCTACGACCCATTTATTAGGGAGTTTTTTTAATTCGTGCATACTTTACTATAACTAATATATAGGTATAGGTGTATCTATATAGTCGTTATTAAAATGACATTTTGACTTAATTTTAAATTATTGCCAAACAATTACGCAAGATTGCAATATTACATGCATTTATATTTCATTTATATACCTATATGTATTACATATAACCTGTAATAGTGTGAAATTTGGATATAAAGCCATCTGTAATAAATCATAAATACGAAGCAGTAATTGAAAACATATTATACATAGTAAGCGATATCAAAACGATTTTTGCATGAGATCGTAAACCTTTTTTTTAATTGCCATGTCGAATTTCATAAAAATCCATCAGGTTTTATATCTACAGATCTTATAAACTCGTACATAATAATAAATTATACGTGACTTTCCATTACGCGCGAAAATAACAATAATAAATACGATCTACACCGTGTGCTCCACTAGTCATACTACATGCAATCTCTCGTTCCACCTACATAGTGTATAGTATAGTATGTAATACACTCATTATGAAGTCTACGAAACACTTAATTAAAACATATTATATAATCATAAATAAAATGAAGTTTAAATTTTATTATTGTTTTTGTTATTTAAAAATTTAAAATATATCTTATCTTAATATTCATAAATATAATTCGTTTGTATAATAAGTCATTATTGGAATATTTCCATAGATTAAAGAAATTTGACACATAGTTTTATCGTTAATTGCCTTATTGACCATCCTTTCTATTGTAAAAATATATTTTGTACTTACACACTTATCTATATCTCCTGTCTAATTATTTATATAACTTGAAAAAAAAATTGGAAGTAAAGTTTTTTTAATTAAAGAATAGTGTAAATCTGCTTCTGTCTCAAGCATGTTTTTAAGTATCTGGTATACGCTATATATTTTATATCTAAATAAATGTTCTACCTAAATATGAGCGACAGCGTCTAGAACACGTACGATATTATTTGTATATAATATATATGTAAATATACATATATATGTGTGCGTACACGACTTAACAGTAATTTATTATAAGATTTTTTGGTTTATTTTGACCATGCAAGTTAACCACATGCAGTTATGTTGGTTTTAAATTTTATAACCAACATCTAAACCTATAGGTTAGGTATATATATAACCTATATATTTTAAAGACGAACCTATTATATAAAATATAAATCACTCTTCTATAACTAAACTTCTTTGTTTTAAAGGGATCACAAAATTTCTGAAATAAACTTATGTTCATGAAACACTAACTACAAACAATTAACGTAATATCTTTAAACAGTAGATAATTTAATTATTTGTTTGGGCCCCAGATCAATATTAGAACTATATTACTATTGAATTGGACATTTTATTTTTTCTCCGTTTCCAATAAACATTTTAGTCTTGACGACAATAACGAGTTTTGACATTCATAATACCGTAAGGTACGATGTTTTCATCAACGTTTAACTCCACGAGTCATTGCTGATGCAATGTTGTTTTATTTGTTGATAGAACCCAAGGGTATGTCATCGGGAATTTTTAGTCAGACTTGCCAGTATGAAATATATTTTATCGTCCATAATAATATTACTTTATCACAATCATTGTAGACAGCAAATACTATTTGGACGAGACATTTTGTTGTGATGTCATAAAATACGACGTTAGAATATAATTCATTCAGACTCGACGAAATTGCGCACTTTCGTTACTAGAACACAGCAGTTCGAATTGTATTTAATAATACATATACGTCATTATATGTCATAATAATATGACTATAAAAAAACGTTTAAATATTAATATATATAATATATATTAATTTAATATACGTATTATTTACCTATGACTGTATAATATAAATTATTATAAACAGTGCATTTATTATAATACAACATAAAACTGTTTTTTTGTTTTTAGTTTAAGGGAAGTATACCTATTAAAATATTATAGGTTTAAAGGTTTTGATATAATAGTTGTGTGATATTTTAAAGGTATAAGTCTATGAGTACACAAATAGAACTATAGAAGGTGAAAGAACATAATAAATGTATTATATAATTATATTCTTTGATTAATTAACTAATTCAATACCTAGTGTTTTACAAAATTATAAATTAAAATACAATTGTGTTTGTATAATAATATAATGTAAAAATTTTTGTTCGATATTCATACAACTGTAGTTGATCTTATTTTTAATCATTAAACGACTATAAAACTAGGTAATTAAAAGTCGTGTCAGTTGAAATGTAGAAAAATCAGAAATTTTAAGCTTGGAGGGAGTGCAACGTGCAAAGACATTCCGTAAGATGTCTTTGATGACTAATTTACAAAATCAAAGATACATCATTGACGAAAATATTGCTAATGAGGAGAACTATATAACAACACCAATTAGTCTTTAGCTCACTACCCCATTGACAGCATATGAAGTAATATTAATTCCAAACATGATTATAATATTGTTTCAAGGAACATGCTTGGGAATAGGACTTAATATGATAAATATATAGTATAAAGTTGTACAATTTAAGTACTATTTTAAGAAGATTATGTTTATGTATATTTACACAAATTTCATTGGATCATTAATGTTTATATTTTGGCATTTTGCTATACTATTATCTATAATGTAAAACAACTGTAAAATCTATTTAAAACGGAATGGCAATGATTCAAGACAGATTTCCGCTTTAAATAATAACATTTAAATGTACATAAAATATGATATATAATTTTCTTCCGGAACTGAATAAAATATTTCTATTTTATTCACAGTCCGTTTTAGACAGATTGTTTGTCACTACATCCGTTATAGAAAAAAAATGTTATTTTTTATAAGGATAATTTAATTTATAAGCATATAAAATAGCTGTATTGTATCGAATCCGGGCAAACTTCTTTGTACTAGAATGTAATGAAAAAAAAACAGACAATGTATTTCATTTATTATTGTAACTATACTTACTAACAACAACGTCACACGAGTTTTTTTCTTAATATTTCTTGTATCTCTCAGTTTTACATTTTTAAAATTAATATTATAATGAACACACAAAAATTATACGAATGTAACTCAACTCCTCAAAAAAAGCACTGGTTACCTACACGAAGGTATAGGCATACAAATTAAAAAAGAATTTTTCTATGTGTTAAACACTGAACCTATATACAGAATTTAATATTATTTCTGTGTTTTTAGACACTCGTGAGTAAAATAATATAAACAAGTACTCCCTATTAGTATCGCTCACCTAAAGAGTCTGTTCACAGTGTTTGTACTCGAATAAACCCACTACACTAGAGTATCCACGTTTCTTGAATTAAATTTTATACTTTTAGAGTTATTGTGACTAATATACATATTAGTCTAAGTAACTAAAATCGGTTATTATGACTATATTTTTAAAAATTTATTCTATTTGTCAAACGGCGAATATATATCTAAAAAAAAAAAAATATTATCACAAATAATTAATCAATGCTATGGCGATAATTGTAGCCATAGATCTAATAACGCAGAATAATAATTTTGAAAAATCGTATTAGGAATAATTGATAGACATTCATGATGACGGTGTGCACACACATATAATAATATAAAAAAATAAAATAAGCGTTAGATAAATGAAAAACTCGTACGGATTCGTCGGCGTTATGTAACTGTCTTGCAATTACTGCGGACGAGCAGCAACCGATGAACAGAATAAAGTAGGAATATTATGTATTATTTTTACACATGCTGGCACCACGACGGGCGGACGTAAAATAGCGCGAATCGAATAAATTCATAGAAACGAAGAGACGCACTACACGGAGTGAGAAATTATTGTGACGGTTGTAATAGTCACGTTTCATGCAGGATAACCCCTCTGGGGGCCCGAAGAGCCGGGCAAGGCGATCATAAATACGCATATAATATACTCGCAACAACGACGACGAGATTTAATGGTCACAAATTGGACAATATTTATAAAAAATATCATACCCAGGTATGATATATTATAATATTTTATTAATAGTCGCCCGTCGAACACTCGCGATATACGCAGCCCCGTCCCGCACCCCGCCCCGTCGTCCGTCACGCGCCAATTTATTTCCCTTTCGTGTGCAAATTAAATCAATTCGCAGACAACACCATAATACGCGCGAGACGTATCATGCCATAGGTACTATAATATTATTATTATTATTATTATTATAATAGACGTACGTGACCGACTCGCCGCCGCCTACGGACACGACCGTCCCGGCACGTGTTTACGCGGGAGAGATTCTCTTTCTTCGCACATATACACATATACATTTTTATCATACATTAAAACTGGTATAGGATACGTTATGTGTGTGTGTGTGTGTACATAATATATGCAGCGAATATGTATATAATAATAATAATAATATACGTTTCGCAGCGGTATGTCCGAGACAGGTATAGGTAACTGCAGGAAACGCACTCGAAACGTACCACATTCGTCAAGTATTTTTGTCTCCCTAAACAAGGATCTGAGTTCTCCATTGATTGTCATACGTGAAATACTCCAACAGCAGGATACAAATTCATAGTGGCGTAACGAGTGCTTACTGCTCCGAGACCGCTTTAAACTCTCCAGTCCAAGAGATCAAAATCAGTGAAAACGTATAATCTTGTTTAGATGTAGGTATGAAATAATTATATTTTAACTCTGCTCAAAGTCAGAAAATATACCTACCCGTAAGTCTTACAACCGTGTTGTATCATTTTTTTTTCTGTAGATATTTATTCAGGTTTAAATCAGTTCCACGCACTTATCACAATACCTATAGATACAATATTGTGGCGATCTTTACTCAAGCGATCGTTTGGAAATCGAGAAATAAATTTTTTTATTTTTTATATATACTATTTGAATTTGATATAATCGTATTTATAAAATAAATCATGCAATATGATATAATATATAGGTTAGTTAGGGTATATACTATATATGTTTAGTTTAGAAAGAGGTCTTATAAATAACTTCTTTATAGGATTTATTTAAAGTCAATAAAAACATATTTTAGCAAACCATATGCACAAAAGGATCCGTACTACAGCAGTTCACTAATATACATTATTTTCACTCTTTCTCACGGTATATACAATATATACCATTCATAAATAATCATGATTCGTTTTTATATTAAATTTATAAATTTATTATATATTTATAAATAGTTATGATATTAAATTGACAACTCGCTTAAAATGTTTACAAATTATTAAAATGTTAAAAATTATATCTAGTTACTTGAAAAACATACTACTGTTGTCTTTTTTTATACGTGTCTAACACATACAAATGGAATAAGCTAAACATGTTTAAAATTGTAGAAGATATTTTAAGTGATTGCAGTTATATCTAGAGCAACTGCGGTACGTCTTGCAAACCTATCTTGTCAAATTACTATTAAGATCCCATTCAATAGAGGAGATCATAATTTGTGGTAATTCAATTATGAATATAGAAACTCACGAATTAAAAATTAACGAAATTATAGAATATGCAAAAGCTCATCGCCGGCGTCTTTATACGAGTTAAATGTGTGTACAATTCGATAAAACACAACTTTAATGGCACTATACACATGCCATTATAATACAGGTTAACTCTCATTTTCTAGTAAATATATTTTATAATATAAATAGTAATTTATACACACACATATAGTATAATGTTATACCTATTTGATATTACATTTATTTTGTTATCTTTGTCCCATATAAAAAAAATGAGTATACATATTATATTATTTTGGATTTTCGCTTAACATTTACGCTCACCGAACATCGACTAAAAATAAATGTTTATGGTTTTGTTTCGGGTACCCCTTATAAAATATAAACGGTAATATTATTTAATTTATTATAGATAATACTCATAGCATTTAAAACTCTATGATTTGTCATTTTTCTTAGCGCATTTTATAACTTATCTAAACTAGGTACGTTTAAGTATTTAAATAAATTTAGGTTATTTTGTGGTGAAGTATGCGACGTTACACATTTCAATTTTTACTGTTTCTTGGTAATTATTAACAGAAAACATTTATCTGATCCTCATTATAAAATCTTATCATAATTCAAATCATGCTATATAGCTTTAACAAATATGTTATTTCAACTAAAAAAAGAAAATGTTTTATAAGAAACTTAGTTTTTAGGTACTTAATAATTTACTATACTTATATTTTTTCTTCGACGTGGCTACACGTAGTTGGGAAAATGATGGATAGGAAAAAAACTTAAACACAAAAAAAAAATCACTAGCTATTTTACTTCGTTTTAACATTTATTCACGTTAAAATGGAGAGATATTATATATTAGTAATATTGAATAAGAACAATAAAAGCTTTTACGAGTTCTTTATTCGACAACTGCCACCGTGGCGCCGTTGTGTATACTTACCGAGCGATTTACCTATTATCCGAATAACATTAGTTTTTTTTTTATTTTTTTAAACGGCGCAAGGCTTTAAGAGCATTGTCGGGTGTGGCGTTAACAGTATATCGAACAATGTTTATTCGGTCTACCGTATATTATAATACAGACGGCGAGCGGCGTTTTTACCGATACCGATCTACTACATTCAATCTTCTGTATTATAAAAGTGCTATTAGTATAAATTAACGCTGACAACTACACGTATAATAATAACAATATTATACAATACACGAGAACCGGTTGCATCAACGTCACTCGGATTGACTCGGCGTGTTACACACTAATATGTATTATATAGGTAAAATATGTAATATCATATACGAAACAGAAATAAGTGATTTGCACCCGTAACACATTTGCAGCTTGTTATTTGTGAATATAGTGTAATATTTTAATATACCCCGTAAGCACGCAAGCGTTCGTATAATATATAATATTACAATATCATATTAAGTGCCAACAAATATCGCAAAACATTATAATATAATAATATATTATACGAACAAATTTTTGCAATTCGATTATCCATCTGCAAGGTGAAATTTTTATTATATTTTTTTATGTCTATTATTTTAATATTTTTACAATGTTGTCATCTCAAACAGTTCAAACGGCACTACGATTATACAAAATAATAGAATACTATCTTCGAGTAGATTCGTTATTTTTACTTAACATTGTTGATCTTCCTCTCCGGTCACGTTTCTCCTTCGCCGTCAGTCAATATATTATTACATTCTTCTACAGCACGCTTTCATGGAATATTTAATATTGCTATTTTATTATTATTTTTACGTCTATACTTTATCGCGAACCAATATCACACATACATAATATTATTATATATTATTATTTTATACAGTGTTCATTAGCTGTCCACAACTACGAATCGTGTGTATTAACACAGGATGATTCACCAAGCATTGTCATTTTCCTTTTATTACGAATTAATTCAAATTCTGATTTTTAGGATTTTTAATTATACTTAAAAGTTTTAGTACTACTTATAGTGTCCTTTGGCATTACAAACTTCAGTTTTTAAAATGAGATTTCTTTTTTACTGTAAACTACCAATTAGTCACTGTTAGTGGATATATTTTTTTAAATTTTGATGTACTTAAAAAATAGCAATAAAATAATTTACAGTAAAAAAGAGAGGGTCTCATTTGAAAAAATATTTTCCACATGACCACTTCTCAAGTTAACGGTTGCCAACCTTTTTAAACAAGTGAGCTACATTTGAATTTTAAGTTTCTGGTGAACGACATCCAGGACAATTTAGCTCTTTAGGAAGAGATTTGTTCGATGAACAAAACAAAAAAAAATTATAACTAAGTTCCATAAAGAATAATTATTTATTGTTACTTTGTAATAATAATAACCGTAATACATAATTTATTACACGATCGACCGATAATGGTAAAAATTAATTTTTAAAAAGATCGACCTATATTCTTAGAAATATTGATGGGTTAACGACCCTTGCCTTAAGTAGTACAAAACATTTCAAGAATTTAAATATATATTATGTACTATGTAGTCTTAAAGTATATTTAAAAATTTAAAAATCGTCTTTTGAAATTATCAGACAAAAATTGGGGTGAGCATACTTAGTGAATCACCCTGTATGTATGTATATATTTGATTACACATAAATCTTTTGTTCGAAAAGTATACACATTCGTTATCGCATTGTTTATGGGCTAATGCTCCTGCGACTGTTTATTATTACTCCAAGATTCGACAAAATCGCATGACAAGACGTATGCGAGGCACTTTGTATTGATGTTTTGTTGTTGTGAAATAATGCAGGCCAGTTAAATTGCTTTACGGTACGCAATGGACGTGGTTTTTTTTTTGTACTCCAACGTTGTAGACGCTTATTTTTATGATTATATACACTGTGACTGTGCAAGCACAAAACGCAATATTAGATATGAAAATAGGCTTATTCCACATTAAAACGTATGGTTGGAGTTTATTATTTCACATTTACACGATAAGTGATGGTTCCAGAATAAAAAAGAGCAACATATTTACAGAAGACGCAATAAAAGTGCATTATATTTATATAGTATAAACTACTTTACGTTAAACGTTTTTGTGTTTTTGATAGAAATGCATATACCTATAATAGGCTATAATATTATTTTAATACATTTTGAAATTTATAATTTACGTACACAATATATATTACAATAATTTTGTTTGTAAAGTATAATAAATATATTGATAAATTATCACCTACACATAACTTAAGGTTATAGGTATCTACCACTTTCTCATTCTAAATGAATTTATTATTATTATATTATATTGTGACTCCTATCTTTTCTCAATATGAAACAAGATTTCCAGTAATTTCTCTAAAACGCTTTTGAAGATATTGAAGCTCATATCGTCGCATATCAACAATAAAAAACTATACATAACATTCTTAATTACACCGTTCGACACGGTAATAATTTACATCTCACATAAAGTATTAACTTCTATTATGCCTATATAGAAAATGAAAAGAATCCAAAAACTTATGGAAAAAGGTGGGTAACCGTACAGTTATAAAATAACGTGTTTTGGCACGTATAGACGAGTGATGCACTGCAACCGAGTTAGGGTCTTTCGTATAATAATTAAGATTGTACGCCTATAATATTTTAGAGACCATACAGTATAATAATTTATGATGCATAATTTTTCGTCATACGATTATTTACCGCCGCGGTATTATATTATAACTCTCGTCAATGAATGGTAGGTACCTACACACTCAATCATTTTTTTCTTTTCCAACGAGACTACATAATGTACGATAGCACCAAGTCGTTAATCATTACCAGATATACGACTTACAAGAGTAGGTACTCAACTCATAATATGATTATTATTTTATCGGTTCGACATGTTTTGACGCGAATATAATATTCAACTGCTCCCTGGCAATAACCACGATAAACCTAACGATACGCAGATATATACTACATGTAATCGTCGTACAATCGAATAATACAAGTTTTGGAGTCAAATCTATATAATATATTACCTCCATCGGAAAGTCTCTGACCCCCCCCCCCCCATCCCGTAAAAAACTGTTGTAGACGTTTTATAGGTATTGTATTAGATACTTTTATGTACGCAGCCGTGCCGGATGATAAGATCCTACGCTGACTACTGACCGTTAGACATTACACGTTTCTACCATCAAATGCATATATTATATTCTATATAATATTATATTCGCACATTTCTATACGTATATCGGAAATTCGTGATAACGACTTAGGCAGCGGCGGACACGTAATGCTAATCGAATCATCTCATAATATTATATGATTATTATTATTATTATTAAACCGGTGCGGCCCGCCCGCGCTGCGCAACCGTCGCGTCCAACGATCGCCGCCTAAAGTCATATATTATTATATTATTAAAATAACGATTTTTTTATTATTATTACCGTTTACAAGAAAAACGCAAAGCGTTATCTGAAATCTGAAACATGACGGCGGCGTCGGCAACAGTGTTTATTAGCGAACAACACGCGTTATTTTTTTTATAATTTTGTTTTTACTATTATATTTTTTTAATTTTCCCGGTGAGTTAAATCCCCCGTGCGAGAGTATAGTTTCAAGTAGCATTTGAAATTATTGTAGTGGTTATTAACAATAATATTTTAATACGATTCTCGATCATCAGCATATACCTATGATTTATAAACGCGTATTATATAACACTATTGTAAAACTAACCAAATTACACGTACCTACCACACATATTAATACATATAGTATATAACACAGAAATAATGCATAAATATTGAGCATGTTTTCCCATCTTAATTAAGTCTAACAAAAAAAAACTAAAAAACATGGTGGTCCATCGTATATACTGTAGATATATTATTATACAAAAAATAGTTACAGATCATTGGTTTTTGACTCGACTATTTCAGAATTCCGACAAACATTACTTATTACCTTGTTATATGACTGCCTGATGACTTTAAGGAGACACGGTCGTAGTTGTATTACGTATAATTTCCTATGATTGCTGGAAAAAATGGTTTCTCTTTCGAAAGTTTTGCGTGCACGTGCCAAACGTAAAACAAAGTACAATATAAATATGCGAAAACGACGATCGATCCGTAACAAATGGAGCTTTCAAGTTTCAAAAAAACTTTTCCATTATATAATACAACGAGGGCAAACGCAACTATTTTGAAAATACCACAACCACTACTCTCGTTGTTTTGTGTAATAATGTAACAGCGTTTTCGCCATAATATATAGTACCTATTATAATTTAGTGTATAAAGTTGTAATTTCTATGAACGAAAAGCCAAAATAAATATTGGTTGAATGAAACTATTAATATTCTACTCACAAAGTAGATTTGTACGTGTATAACGTTGTAGTTAAGTAGTGAAATAACCTAAATTAGTTCATAGAATAAAATATAAAGAAATTTCTCTTATCAAACATTACGTATAGCCGTATAGGTAATCGGCTACTAATAAGTGCTCCATCAAACTAATACAACGTCGACGTAGCTTTTATAAATTCATGAGAAGTGTAAAAACGCGATTATTATACCTATACTTATTACAATACCTAACTCGCTTTGCAATGATACGTGTATAAAATATGATACGATAAATTCTAATTTTAAATAATTTCGGACAAAGAACCGCATGTGAAACTCTATTTTCCTTCGTCGAGCCTGTGAATAATAGGTATAAGTGACTATACGCATCCTACCTTGTCGCACCGGCCGCCAAATCATCATCCACAGGGAACAGATAGGTGGCGCACGAGTACACGACTTGTCGTCTGGTCGGAGCTGCTGACCAAGACTTGTTTCGCGACTGATCAACATTGTGTACCTACGCGAAATGTTAGACGATAATATCATTATTCTATTCGTGAACGACGAAACCAAAACATAAACACGACAGCGCGCCAGTTGTTCGTTTCGCGGATACCGAAGTGGATGAAACTGCCACGATGATGACAGTTGCGTAATATGCAGAACCGATTAACGGAAAAACCCACTCGTTACGAGTATCGTAAACAATATGGTCAGTCGTCGTTTTGGTAGGTCCAACCGCGATCGAATCGCGCGGATTTCGAACCTCGTTGGATAAACGTTTCACCACAACTTTTCAAACACGTTCGTCTTTGAACTCTACAATGAGGTTCTATATAATATAAACCTTCGGACTAGCCCCGCAGTAAGAACGTTCAACAATTATTTCGTTTGCGGTATTCTTGCAGACAACCACGATATTTTATTCCATTGGTCATCAGTCTTACCATCACAACGTTCGCGGTTGTCTGTTTATTCCAAGCGTTTTTCCGCCATTGGATTTCCGATGATTTTCGATCGAACCGTCTTTGTGCTAATGTTCCGAGTGTAGTACGACAAATTTTCAAAAGAACAAGACTTAATACTATTCATTTCCTACAATTACTTATGCTTAGGAGAGTGCTGCCATTTTCTTCAAAGATCACGTGATGTGGAATGCTTCGTAAAGGTTAGTCACATTTAGTCATAAATATTAAATTATTCACAGGTTACTTGTTAGCCTGTAGAAATATTGACAGTTGTATATGACTCTACAACGCTTTTTATTTGTAACTCAAACTATTGGAATTGTGTTTCATGATGGTTACGTGTACCATTTAAACTATGGTGATTTTGTATTATTTATAAATGTACCTAGTAGAAAATAAATGAATATAAAATATATTATAGGGAGTATTTACCTACCTACTAGATTTACGAAGCGACGCTAATATAATACATTATTTATTATTGTAATGAATTTACTGAATTAGGTATGATGTATAAGTATTAGACAGGAGACAAAAACGTCTAGAATATCTGAATTTAAAGTTTTAGATAATAGTTATAGTCTTTTGATGAAAATACACGTTATATTCACTTAATGTAGTACCTATTTTGATAGAGTAATAGGTATCAATATAAAAATCTGTGTATGACTATATTTTAATATTAGGTATCTAATATTGTAATAAAATAATATTTGGTATTTGAGTTTGACTATACTAATAAGAACTAGTTTCTTATACGTAACAATATAATTTGACGACAAGGAGTAGGTACCTGCAACAATTATTAACGAGTGATTTAATACTATAAACTAAAACTGTATAAAAAAAATAAAACTCTCTTGTATACAAGTGATTGATCCAACCATTCCAATCGGATTGTAATTTTTGAATATTATTTAAAAAAAAACTTGTTAGTAGGATACTTATAATATTATAGTAAATAAGACAGTGTACCTCACATTTACATACGATTTTATTTTTAACAATGATATAAATACGATTATTGAAAAACATATAGTATATAGGTATAATAAACATACGTATTATGTAAACATTGTAAACATATATATACTTAGGTAGGCATAAAATAGTTACCCATTTATTATTTTTCTTCTAACTAATTTTTCTTGAAGAATATATCCAGATTCCAGATATCTAATAATGATCTTGGCTCATTTATTTCTGCTCGCATTCAATATGGCTATAAATTGTTTACTGTGGACAATATTATTATTGCTACTGTTTGATATGGCGAAATAACCATCAGTGATAAAAAACACCACAATATCATTCGTCTCTTCTCGTGTATAGTCCGCGTACCTATATTTCATATTTTTATAATTAATTTGAATTATCTTTGTAAAATTAAACTTTTTTGATCAATAATTGATCATTATAATTATAAAAAAAATACCTACAATTTAAAATTTACTTATATTTCATATTGGACTTTGGGTTTGTCACTTTCAATAATTATATAATATTAAAAAACCAATAACATTTAATTGATATGTATACATAGGTATTATTCTAAATTTATTATACATATTACCTAAAACTAAACTTACGAAAATAAAAACTCAATTGTGAAAATAGTAATACCCATTATTTGTAAAAAGCCGAATCAACGATAATATCAATCACTCATACGATTGACCATGGAAATAAGTGTACGACAGGAGCATTGCGTGGTACATCTCGATGTAATATTCGGTCGACAAGTCGTGATCGTTGGCCGACAAATCATGACGGTTGGCCGACAAATCGTGGTCGATGGACGACATGTTGTGGTCGGAGGACGACATGTTGTGGTCGGTGGACGACAAGTCGTAGTAAATTGATGACACATCTTGGGGGAGGGACGCCAAACCGTTGTGATCGGTCGACAGGTTGTAGTAGTCGGTTGACAGGTTGAAGAGGTCGTTCGACAGGTCGTAGTCGTCGGTCGGCAAGTCGAAGTTGTCAGTCGGCAAGTCGTGGTGGTCGGTTGGCAGGTCGTAGTGATCGATCGGCAAGTCGTAGTGGTCGGTCGGCAAGTTGTAGTGGTCGGTCGGCAAGTCGTAGTGGTCGGTCGGCAAGTCGTAGTGGTCGGTCGGCAGGTGGTAGTGGTCGGCCGACAGGTGACCTTTAACGTGGCCGGGATTTCATCGTAGGACCACATGTCCATTCCAAAATTATAGTCGTCGTTTGAAACGCACGTGGTCGTGGACGGCGTTTGGTTTTCCTGCACCGTCCACGTAGTCGGGGCGTGAAAATGAAAAATGAACACTGTCGGTGGCGGCGTCCAACCGGGCCCGGTGCACGGCGACCGCGGACTGTTGTTTTCCCGTCCCGTCCACCGAACCGGGACCATTGTCACGCGGTAAGCCTGCGCCGCCGGCGGAGAACCGGTGGCCATCGCGTCCGTCGTCAACGGCACAATCACCATGCGTCGGTTGGCGTGTTGATTTCGCGCGACGGAATGATCGCTGTGGATCGGCGTCGTAGTCCTGTGACGGGACCGCAGAGGGACGGCGTCGGACGATCGCGACGTCGCGAAGACCACGGCCCACACGAACAACGATTGCAGGCACATACGTCGGTCGCGAGTACGCATGGATAACGGACGAAACGCTTAAATAGCACAGTAATGTCGTACGGATGCGCACATCAACGAGGATTGCGAATAGCGCAGGAAAACTGTATTTGCGTCCGATGAGTTGTTATATCAAATCATTCGACGGCGAAAGGTTGTCACCGTTATTGGCGTTATTTAAACACGCAACGTCGTCGACAGGGTTTTTTTTTTAAAAAAAAAAAAACCGTTTGGCCAGCACGTAATAGAAAACAGAATAGAATAATATCGAACTCGACGAATACGACAAAATATACGATAACGACTTTCTATGCTAGTAGTATAAATGATGGAAATATGATTAAATCTGCGTGCCGATGAAATAATGCATAATGTAATATAATATAATGCAATATTATGCATATTATAATATTTATTCCAGTTTACGTGTGCGAGTAGAACATGAATCACGGTTATTCCCTATATACACTGGAAAAAATTTAGATATTTGATTTTTTGTTTTTTATGAAATATAAATACGCCGTGTCTGTGAACAGTCAAGCTTAGTTTAAAAAATTGCACGACAATCATTTTCCTCCGTAAAATGAAAAATGCTCCAAATCAAATCACAACAGGTGTTATTAATCTTCATATTATTAGTATCCATTTTCAAAATTTATTTTTATGAATGTCCGTGAACATGTAAGCTTTTATTTTTTAAATTCATATACTACAATTCTTACAACGTTAAATTATATTGTGTACACAATATAAGATACCCTGAGAAATAATATTATGTAATATTCCTTTAAAATGAATTTTCAAAAAAAATATATATATAATTGTTATTATGTCTAACGTGGAATGAATTTGTTGACTGTATTGTGTTTGTAAATGAAATTATTAATATTTAATTATTCTTATATGGATTGTAAATGTATAAAAGAATATACTTTTTCAAATTAAATGTAAAAAAAAAATAATTTGGAATACAGATACATTAATTGTTGGTAATTTTAATATATGATATAAAAAAAACTCGTTGAATATTGTGTTATAATGTTTAAAGTAATATAAAAAACATGAATTGTAAATAATTGAAATTAATTTGTTTCATTCTTGATATATATTTGGTAGTTGGGCATATTATACACTTTTAAAATTAACATAATAATTAATAATTATTAAATTTAGCAACAAAGAGAAAAATTAATATAAATGTGTATTGTGTATACATATATTTAATTCTTAATGAATGATGTATTCAATTTTGGGAATTTAAGTGACACAAATACAGTTTGATTTCAAAGAAATTATTAGTAACATTTTTGTTATTTAACACGTTCACTGCCGACCGAATTATGCATTAGCGCGCGCGTAGCCGTAACCGAAAACCAGTCTCGGCTGATACTGTCAACTACGTGTTGACACCGGCGTTGCGCGCCCGATTCATGCTAATAAAATAATAATTAATAATAAATAAGAATCCACAATTATATCTAAATAAATACTTGATAAATATTACTGTTCATACATCACACTTACAATTATGTTTTTCAATAATATTACGATACGATTGAGTTTATAAGTACTTTGGTTTTTTTCAATTTGTACTACAACACAGCGGTTACACAAAAATGTAAAATGAAAATTCAACTTTTTTTTTGTATAGATTTATTTTTAATATTTAATAAAATGAAATAAAATAAAATATACTACTTATTGAATTAGACTGTATCTACAAATAAGTATAAATATAAATAAAACAATAAACATAATTTTTAATTTATATACCTACTTCTGTGAAATTCTTCGAAGCAGTCTAGACGAAACCCTGGCTCGTCTTCACACATTGAACAATAAAACGACGTCATTTTTCGTACTCCTTTTGAACTGCATAGTTTACATCTCTTATACATGATTTTGTTGTTTTTATTTTTAGGTACATTTTTGGAAAAATGTAATGCATTATTATTTGTTGGTTGTCTTTCAGTAATATTATCACAGAATAGATGAAATCAGAATGGTCACTTTGGCCGCCCAAATAATAGTCCGCCATATTGAATGCAAGCACCAGTTTGACCATAAACTCAATATTGATGTTTTTAAAATAAATAATAATCATTAAATCGTTTGCGTTTAACCATTTGAAAGTATAACTGCTATCTATACAAAATAAGTAATATTATGTAATTACACCAATTAATAGACTTTCACAAATTATTTTTTGTTATATTAATCTTTATACTTGGTTTTTTGTACTCGGGACGGTACAACTTGAATAAGTAACCAATAGGGGGATTGTTTTACAATAAGCCCTGAAAAGAGCCTTTTTTGTTTACGTCGGTTTCGTTGGTCTTTGTGTGGTCATCGTCTGGTAACGAGGCGTTGTTACAGCGTGCGTTTGTCGCCTCGTCCATTAATGGCAATGACGGTTGCAGTTGTTTTCTCAGTTACTAACTTGTATATTAAATAAGTGACTACTGAATGGTGAGTTGTGTTCGGAATGGTACAACTTAAAATGTGACCGGGATGAGGGGGTTTGTTTTGTAATAGGCCCTCAATAGGTCTTTTTTCGTATACGCCGGTATCTTCGTTTTGAATCAGGTTCAACTGTACGATTGCTGACTCATATTGACAAGTGGATGTATTTTTTGGTGTTGTCCGGTGGTCACCGCTTTGTAGGCTTATGTCTGGATATTTGCCAACAGGTCTCAGGTCTTCGTTCGTAATAGTAGTTGACGGTAGAAGATGAAAAAGAGACTGTCTCTCTTAACCAATTTTACCCATATTTATATTCAAGTGTCGGCACTAATGGTTTCTAGAATCTAATATGATTATTGAAAACCACATCAGTCTACCAGCATTTTGTATCTATTGGTGCGATTTTCCTTTGTCTTAATGTAGTTGAAACGGTACGCCGGGTATGTGTGTTTGTTCCTTAACACGGTATCGTTAAATTCAGAAAACATGAAGCTTAAGCTATTAATCTCTACGTAT
>VUJU01003698.1:0-16564 GCA_009835225.1 Aphis craccivora | reverse complement strand
GGTTGGTTTGGCACTCGTAGTGTTTTGGCGCCCAAAACAATTCAATGCCTTCCACCAAAATTAAAACATCGATTTCTTCTTAATATGTTATTTAATTGGCGCGAATTTTGTGTAGGCAGGTAGATTTTAGCGCTCCTCTCTCAACCTATATGCTTAATATAATATTATCAGCGCTAAAATATTTCGTTTGGCAAAATTGCATCTCGCGCCACGTCGATAAGAACTCGTGGACCGCGCACAACAACAACAACAACAAATAAACAAACGATAATATTATGTGTTTGCGTTATGTTTAATAATAATATAATATAATTTAACGATTGCCCGTAATTACAGATAAGCTGTAACGACGACGAATAATGTTATAATATCAACAATAACAGCGTCATTATGCATAATTTTACATGTACCTTACTGCCGGCGCATGATTTATACTTATCAATCGTGGGGATATTATAAGTAGGCCTTAATGGCTTTGTAATTATTTATTTTTCACGATATTATTTTTAATACCGTATGTCTACACCTACACATAGGACGTCCACAATAAAAAACGTCTAATATCGTATCGAAACGCCGACGATCGCGGGCAGATCTGCAGTGTATAGGCTCGCGTGCTACGACAGCATATTGCAGTGATCACGTCGTATGAGTTCCGAAGGGCGGCGGTCCCTCGATCGTAGAAAACCGATTTCCCGGCACCGTCGCAAACGTCTCGTTTTCGCTCACTTCCCGTGCATTCAACAGTTACGACTGTCGTCGGCCCGACACCGCTACCAATATCGCGTTAAGTGTCGTCCTCGCGGGTCCGTTACCCTGTGCAGCGTCAAGTCCGGCGACGGAATTCGAAACGGAGCGGTGTCCAATGGATTTGTCGCTTTTCCATCACATCGTTCGCGACTCGTAGGTACCGAATTTGTATAGTACCGCCGAGACTCGACGAGGTGAGAGCGTCTGTCGACGACCAATAGGTACAATACGATATTGATAATATTTTGATACATAATGTAACATGTACGTATACGTAGGTATAGTATTATATACAACTATTATCGTGGCGTAACATATTATATTATACACGTATTATTATGAATCGTTTGACGTTTATATATTACGCGTATAATAAAATACGTTTTCGTTAATTGCTGCATAGGTTTACTACATTATATGATGTTGTTTATAATAGTTTGTTTACTTATAGTATAGTAACAGTAAATATAACTACACAGTGCAGGCTACTTTATACTAGTCGAGAGTTGAAAATAATTGCGATTTTACGACTCGTATCGTGCATAAAGTCACTCCGAGTTATGAATAAGCGATAGCGTCTATGTCACGTATATTTTTTATGAAATTACTTTTTTTATTCACTTGAGACCACCAAATGTTTAGATTTAACTTTTACCCCTTCCAAAAATAAAAGTTTTAAGTTTGTCTCTGTATATTTTTTGGTCGTTATTCTAATTTATTATCTATTGTTATATATGCGATTTTTATACTGTATTGACATGAAAAACGAATCTTATGTGTGGTTTTAGGTTATTCATTAGAAGGAAACAGTGAATATAGGTATCGTTGTGGTATTTTAGTATTTACTACTTAGGTGATCGGAGAAATATTGTGTTGTTTAAATTTTTAACATACAATTATTCCTTAATAATCGGTAAAAACATTATGTTTTCACAAAATTTACATTTTGAGTGTATAGGTAATATTATTCCCATCGAGTATCATTAACTTTACTGTAAAAAATTTGATAGTGTGTGTCACTGCAGGGACAATTATGATTTCTCAGAATGGTTAAATTCCTATGATAATGTTTTATAATTAGGTACATTATTACCTTTAACATATTATATAGATTATAGAGTATGTAAAAACTGTTTATTATGTTTGTTCAGTGGCACTATATGTCTATGTATTGAAGTTTGCACCTTTAGATACGCGTTATTTTAAAGACATTTTACAAATAAAAACATGTTGTGTTTTGACAAATATAATAAATTTATTCAAGATTATAAATACTATAGGTACTTAGTATTGTTTTTATAGTATGTATTAGAAAATATATTATTTATTGTGTTTTTTATGATGACAATTTAAAAATTAAATTATATTTACTAGTTTAAAATAATATTGTCTTTGGAAAATTGTTAACTTTCATTTATAATATTCGCTCTTGTTCTTAAACTATAGTTGGCTTCTTTATTGGATAAATACATTTATGTCGTAGTACGCATGGGAAAAATCAAATAAATCCGAATAAAGATTTCGCACAGTGTAATATTGATCATATTTTCCATCTTGAGTATCTATAATTGAAATATTGAATCTTCGAATACTCTAATATAGTTTAAAAAAATAGATTTCATGTTTTGTACATTTTATTGATATCTTAAAAATCATTACAAGAATAGAGTGAAATTTATTTACCTATATATTACATTACAAAGTATCAAAATGTGCATCATCGTCTCGTCATGTGCATTAAATTCGGTTTATGTATTTATAACATAGAGTAAAGAATATTTATAATATATTTTGTAATAAAAAAAAACCCGATTATTAGAGGTAAATCTAAGCCTTCTTGTACTCAGTAAAAGTTGAAAAACATAATTTTATTTGGGTTTCTACTAAAAACGTTTTGTAAAACTGGATGTTCACAAATTAAGACATCATAAAAGCCGATTATTCCACAACAAAAAAATATTATAATTTTAACTAATAATTAAAAATGGAAACTGTATTATTATGTATAAATTATAAGTACCTATTATAGCTTAATATTAAATTTGTTTGTTAACAATTACATTATTTAAGACTTTTAGAGGATCTATGTTTGTTGCCTTAGTCTTAAAAGTGCATAATTTAGTAAATCTACATTCTACATTAAGCAGTTCACGTTTAGCTTCATTAAATTTATTATAAGAGTAAATCGACCAATTATTATGAAACTTATTGGTAAATACTTTATATCTGTGTTATGGAGGTTTTTATGGTGATTCTATTTTTAAATAAGTTATGAGTATCTTTTAAATTGTATTGTATTATACACAAAACTCGATAAAAATTGAATTATCGTAAAAATTTACATATACGAACACAGATAAAGATTTTACTCATGTTAAGTTTCATAATAGCTAGATTTATTATTATTATTAACTCTAATGAAATGTGAACTACCGAGTGTAGATTTGCTATGTTAAGCATTTGTACGACGGATACAACAAAGCATGTTGGTTATCTTTGTAACATTCATTTTTCTATCTCGTCGAGTTTTATATAAAATAACTAAGGGTTTAAGTATCGCTTCTGTAGTTTTCGAGATTATACCAATAGAAACTCAAATACTCATAACATTAAATAGGATATGTTATGTCGAGGGACGACTTCATCCGAACTTTCGACTGCCCAGAGAAACTTCGGTCAACAACCGAATTTCATTTGGCTCTGATAAACTCACGTAAAACAAAAAAAAAAATTAATTGTTTTTTCTTATCCGGGAAATCAAACCGCGACCTAACTTGGTTAGTCAACTGACTAACCGCGTAAACAATTCGACCTAGTTATCTATAGGTATAACGATTTTCACATGCAATTCGGAAACACCGTGATGGACGTATGTACTTTGAACCATATAAAAACAATTTTTCCTCGAATAATATCACAAAAACGCGAGTAAGTGCAGTGCACGCAACACGTGTCTAAAAATACTCACCGTCGTAGCCGGCAAGTAGAGCTCGTTCGCGTACTTTTCCGTGCCGGGCCACATGGACTGCACGTCCAGCTTTTCGTGCAGGGCCCTCCAGTGGCCCATCACCGGCATCGCCTTGGACGTCGGGAAGCGCCGTCGCCTGCGGCCGGTCGCGGTCGGCTGGCCGTCGGCCTGTCGCGTCCACACCCTGCGGGGCAACACGCCGCCGCCGGTCAGCATTTGCAGGTAGTTCGGCCGGTCGCCGGTCTGTCGCCACTGCTGCAGTCGGTGGCCGGTGAACATCGCGTTCCGTTGACCGGCCGCTAGGGCCGCGTTGAGCAGCGCGGCCAGCATGTAATAGTGCATCGCGGACAACGATATCGAACCGGTAGTAAATATACCTATTTACTGACGGAGTATTAACCGAACTGTAATCGCGTTTCTGCCGATCGTAACTTGGCGGAAGTGGTCGACGTCGTGTAAACCGTATACGACTCGGAGCGGATTCGAATGACGCGTAGGAGAGGAGCGGACGATGTACGATCAATCGATATTAATATTACAACGGTATTGATATCTGCAGAGTCCTTTGCTGATGACGACGGTGCAGGCGGTGCTGCAGTTGGTCCCTGCAGTTATGTCGCTGGCGGTTGCCGAAACTTACCCGCGACCAACGAAAAGTCATTTTCGCTCGTCCAACCCCGCAATGCGCGTCGTCGGATCGTCGTCGTCGTCGTCGTCGTCGGCGAGTTGTGCAGTCGTCGACAAGCGGCGCTCGGCGAACTGCAGCGGTGCGGACCCGGCGAACGAATAACTATGCGCGTGCCGGGACTCGCGTCTATATATAAAATAATATAAAAGGACACGTCGATCGGGCAATCGCCACTGTGGTGTCGGACAGATACATAACGTATGCTTCGTGTATATAATAATACGTAAGTAGTGGTTTTGCGGCTGACGCGTTCCGCGGCCGCTTCGACCTTGCCGCCGTTTTACCGCTGCGGCGTGTGGCGTACGACGTCCCACTACGCGCAGAGACTCGTGCGAGGCGTACCTACGAGCGATAATATTCGTATATTGTTTTCGATTAAGACGACACGAAATCTGCCGCAGTGGCGCGTATTATCATATAATACGAATAATGTCGAATCCACTAAACGTTATATTATTATTACATGTAAATATAGCGAGTGTATGTTATTATAATTCGGATGGTATACGCATATAATACACCGGTCACTGCTGCGCATCCTTTCACCGCATATAGTTTTGCGCGGACGACGTCGGCGCTTACAAAACTCCGCGTATACATCACGTGAATTTGAGCAACGCGCGCGCTCGCTCTCGTTATCTACCTCTCTCTCTCTCACACACAATCATTCTTTCTCTTTCGCCGCGAGTCCATTTCGTCGTCGTCGTCGTCGTTTCGTACGTAATATATTATAATATTGTATGAGTTATGCGCCGTAGACGGATGATAATATGTTATATACGACAATATAACGATCTATACGGGGGCATAGGCTGCTGCACTCTGCAGTAATATACCTATTATATACCTATAATATGCTATACGAAAAAAAAAAATACTAGTTTTCACGGCTCAGCGGGTGCGGCCGAGTCGAATATATTGCAGAGACGTGTTATGTAGGTGCTGGCGACAACTACACTATACGTAGGTACTTATGTATTGTTGTAGCGGCCGGGTGGCAATAATAAGAATATGCGTTTGAGAATACGCATATCGAAGAGAGACTTATTCGAATCCCACCGACGACGCGCGACTGTGTGCAGATATCTCGCCGTTCGTCCTAGTTTCGAATCACTATACGTCGAAATCGATCGTCCGAACCTATAATATTGATGAACCTATTTATATTATTATAACGATCGTCGGAGGATAATAGTATATGACGCGATCGGGTTAATCGGGTTAATGACCCGATATAACTGGCGGTTCGTCTGCAAGCTTATGATGCTTTCTTCGATTTTTTTTCGCAAATTTATTCAGATTCTTATTTATGGAATGCTTATAAATAAACTTAAAGATCACGATTTAAATTGCTTGAGGTTTATCGTGACACTTAGTGTTTTGTGGAGATATATATTTTTTTTTAAAGGCCCCCCACTGCAGGGCAATGGATTGATGTATCAATGTTTAAACAATGCTTTATTGTAACATCGCAATGTGAGTTGCATGGATGGAAATAACATTGATGCAACACTTAATGCCCTGTTTTTGTTAACACTCAAGAAACAGCATTATCACATCATTTGAAACATATATGCATTATTTCAATGCATTTTAAATTCAATGTATTTAAGTAATTAAGTAATGTGTATTTAATGTGCCTTTTTACTGCAAATTATGTAGTGCATACATATATATTTTTTTTAATGTTGGTGTATCTTATTCAAATTTTGTTTGAGTAGTTTTTAAGTTATTAAAATGTTTGTATTAAGTATTAAATGAATTATTTACAAATATATATATATATAATATTCGATCTATTTATATTATCTATTATGCTCGGACCTTTATTACGAATTATAAATGTTGATGGATTACTGAAATCGTTAACACATATTAATCCTCATATCTTTCAAGCCTATTATCATTGAACTATTTTGATTTTGAAATTCAGAATTATCCTTTAAATAATTTATACCTAGTAGAATAGGGATTCCATGTAAAAACATAAGTTTATATCTTCACAAGACCCTTTTTAAGTGATAGAAAAAATCTACGAGATATTAAAACAAAAAAAAATAAAATAAAAATGGTGAGCATGTTTGATAAATCACTATGTATAGATGTGTATTCACTATTGATCACATCAATAAAGAGGACTATAAATTTATTTAATACTCATAATACCATTAATATATAATATATTATATGGATACGTACGTTTTACGAGTTTTACAACTAGGTCTTATCGTAATATTTAACTACGGAGTCGTCTCACAGCTGTGTGTCATCACACAATACTACCCATTGTATCCTAGTGGGACATCTTAATATTTATGTTTGTGTTAGCGTTATAAATTTTATAATATTGTTGTTAGATTTGGATTTTAAGATCACGCAACAGCTTTATGATCGTTATGTTAGGTTTTGTATTCTACTTATCAAATGGAGACGCATTTTTTGAAGTCTTATATAGCAAATAACTCTTTAAATGATGCTGAATAACTATTATATGTAATATTTAAATTTAGGAATAAGAATTGAAAGTCTTTGAATTCTGTATGTGCTCAAACACCTTATTATGTATGAATATTGCATAGTTAAGTAAAATATATACTTATACATTCGTATTAGTCAGATAATATAATGATAGAAGTGATTTAAAACTATGCAGATTGAGTATTGATTATACAAATTAGAAAGACAAAAAATTGTTTTATACGATTTAGATAAATAATAATAAATAAAACTGTAACGAAAATGTATTTAATTTGTATCAGTATTATAAGTAACGTATAATTCTTTAGAACTGTAACAACATCACAAACTTTTTTGAGATAAGTCCTTATAAATTATAATTATATGTATGAAATATAATTTAGAATTTTCTAGATATTTTTTTAAGAATTATAATATGGCCTTGAGACGAAGAAATGTATGTCAAAATAAAAATGTGTCTTTGATAATTCCTATAATTTGTTATATTGATTAAGGGGTTCAATTGGTAATTTTACTGGTACGTTTGAAAAAATAAAATTATAAAATTGAATACTGAATAGCTATAAATAGTATGTTATAACGTATTTATGTAGGCCTTGTAGTGATTATAATTTGTAAACGGTAGTTGATAATTGAAAACTAATAAAAACTACCTAATAATAATCATAATCATTATTTTATGTGTAATATTTTATCTTATTTATGTTAAAGTAATCATACTTATACAATAAGAAATTTTGTGAACACAATATTTAAATTATGAAAGAACGGAGTGAAATATTATATTCGACTTATAATTATATGTTATTACATGATTTATAACTTATAGTTTATTATTTCAATTAAATATCATTGAATAGTATATAATATAATAGTAATGTAATTTTGATGATTCTATGAAAAATATATAAAACAAGTAAAATAAAAGGATGCTAATATAAGTTTAACTAACTTTAGAAACAATAACGATTTACGTTTTCATAAAAATATTAAAACACTGAAACGACCCATTTCTAGCATTTGATGTTAAATGCAAAATACAAATATTTGAATTATATTATGATCTTTATTGTATAAGTAAATATAGTGTAAGTGCATTATAGTTAAATGAATATAATATAGGTATTTGAGTATTTCTAGTATTGTTATGATTGCATCATAACATTATGATTTATATAACATGATTTGTCACACATTTTATTTTTTTTTTTCAGAAAATTCAATTCATCAATTGTAAGTGAGAATCAAAACTGAACCAATGCAAGTAGTAAAAAAAAATATATTATCAAAGAACAACAATTCAGAATAAACGAGTAAGTTTATAAAAAAAAAATATATGATACTAGAAGTAGAATGAGTTTTGAATACAAGTAAACATTGTTATGCTCAATTTTAAAATACAAGTAATGTTGTACTCGTTAGTTATGGATTTTTATCACATGTTACAATAATATTTTATACTTGGTAATAGTTTAGGTAGGGTAGGTATATGTTTATTTATACTTCATAACTGTCACAGTTTGTATAATACGCATATTATATAATTATGTAAGTTAAATTGATGTCATAATGATTAAAATTTAAACTATTTGTATAAATTATTCAGTTAAAAAAAAAAAAAAAACTATCCGATTTAGATTATTGTATATTTTGTATCGTATCAACGAAATTGTTGATATAATATAAATCTGTAAGGTATTTAATTCATTATAAAAATATAACATTGAGTATTTATGGTCGTAAATTAACACATTATTTTCCAATAAAATATCATGAATTGTTATGATTTTGAAGCCATGTTATTTTTCTTGCCATTATAATATCGTTTGACAAAGAGACGTAACTTATAAAATAGGCCAAAACTGTAATAGGCTAATTAAAATTACTTAAAAATACGATTGTATTTACAGTTTATTGAAGTCTATTTGTTTTTACTAAATGGTAATAACACTAATCACAAATTAACAACATTTTTTAAAGCCAATAAATTTTAACGTTTATTAGTCTATAGTTTTTCATCCACATTTTTACGAGATTTATTGTTTTATCGTATATTTTGTAATATCAAAACATAAAATTATCATTATTGTATAACACGTGGTTTGGTATTATATTGTATGCAAATTAATAAAAAAACATTTAACCTCGTACCTGCTATTTATTAAGCACAAATAATAGTTTGTTCGTGGTAGCAAATAACGATCATTTTATAGATATAGAGCTACTGTACTATGTTTTAAAATTTTAAATATTACCTAGTTATCTTATAAATACTGTATGTGAAGTCCAAACTTTGGACTTAGACGACTGTTATATAGTTTTATAAATAATTAAAACAATATTTAGGTAAATTTATCGAAGAAATACTTTTTAACAGTGTTATTAAATTATTCATGGTATAGGTATTCTATTATATCTGAGTAGAGCATTACATATTATATGTCTTTTGTTATGTTTTTTTTTTTTTTAAAACAGCTGATTTGTTGAGCTGGAATTATAACTATTATTGTTATTGAGAAATAATTACAAAAGTTTTTATACTTGAGAACAATAATTTAAAAACTTACACAACTTTAGTTATACACAAATACACAATATTCATTATTCATGCATACATAATATAATATATTATCCATTATTACATTTAATAACTTGTAGACATTTTTATTCGTGTATTGTTATGAGCTCTAAAATATAGAAAGCATTATTAAGAATGATAAAAAAAAAATGAATAATTCTTTTGATTTTTATGATAATACAAAAATGGGATTATTTAAATGAATGGAATGAGACAAAGGCCAAACATTTATTCTGTTTTTGTCTTTAAATATTAATTTAATCTACGTAACAATAATTAGATATTAATTGATTTTTATGTTATAAGCATGTACCTACAATTATTGTAACCGGCAATATAACGTACTATGTGTAAACTATGATCTAAGATATTATCTATTATTGCTAAATCATAGAAATTTGATAGCTTACATTATATTAGTTATAATTGCCCCGTCATTAATATTGAAATAGTGAGTTTAAGATAATTGTGTACCAACAAACTAACCGATAAAACTACATTTTCATGAACTATAATAAAAATAGATTTACTATAAATTTAAATAAATTATATTCAATTGGTAAAGTTGTTCATGAATATTTTGGATTTTGTTTAAAATTATATTTAAGATTAGAATAATAATTTTCCAACACATTGTGTAAATAGATATATTGTAATAAATATATTTTATTTAAAGTTTCGGAGTCATTTTTCTTTCTTGTTTAGTGCGTTTTGTTTGATCATTTATAAAAAACAATACTTTAGCATAACGATTGTTGCTTTATAAATATTATTTTGAATATTTAAATCTCAATTTGAATCATTTTTAAATAACTATCTAATTTATTAATAGTATTTGAAAAAAAAATAAATTTTGAACGTTCCTAAATAATATTTTTAAAATCTTAAAAGATATAATCAGTGATTTTATTTTTATTAACTAAAATTTATTTTCCTCATTAATTTAATCTTGTTTAAATTTCGTTAGTGTTTGATTTGGTTCAATGTGTTGTGATTTAAATGTTCTAATATACCTTTATTTATATTCTATTTTAAAATACTTTTATTTTGAATGCTTCGTCAATATATTTCTTGTAAGTAGGTTCGCTGAAAAATAATAATATATCATATCATGGGTTTAAATCATCTATTGTAATTTTTGAAACTCGTTTTACTATTTAAACTTGAAATTAATATAACCTGTATACTTATACATATATAATGTATAAAAATCATTTATAATAGAATAATATAGTATTTTTACTGTTGTTAATTCACTCTTCAAGAATTACAAAAACCCCTAGGCATGTGGTGGTGTATTAATTAATTATTTACGAAACACATCAGAGATTTATTTTTATTTTTTAAAACAAAAACCTTTCTGTGTAACAATAGTTAATACGTTACGCTATCAAAGTAGGTATCAATAATTGATTATTACTATATTCGTACAACACAATAGAAAATAATGGTATCATGGCTTAAACAATAATAATTATTGAGAAATAAATCAATATTTATTTGAATAATCGCTCTACAACAACTAATAAAATCTTATCGATTATAGTTTTGAACATCAAGGGCATACACGAAAAAACCCTCATCTAGTATACTATGATGTAAGAATGCCAATAGATTTAAGTCTGAAGAAGAGTAAAGACACAGATGAAGGTATCATTGAAATGTGAAGGACGAATGCAAATAGAATGTATGACTCAAACTATAGATCTGAGTGTGTACTTTTGAAAGAGCTTAAAAAGTCTTCTTTAAAACATTTTTTTTTGAGTTCAAAGTTCAATGTTTAATTTGTTTCGGTTATACGTTATTCAGTTTTATGATGAAACTAGTTAAATTTACGTTCGCTATAATATAATGACAAACAATATAGCAGATAAAATTATCGACTAAATAAACTATAGTGTAAATACTAAATAATCTTACACTGAAAATTCTTATTAAATATTAAAAACTAGTGATAGAGTGTCTGAAACATATCCATGTATTTAATCGTTTAATGAGTTGTATATTATTATTTTAAATTATATATGTGTAATAACACAAAATTAGAATCTAGGATAGCATGTTGTACTCGGCGTTAATAAAAAATATTATTAACTTACACATAAGTTGTTATAATAACATGTACCATTATAAGACGTGTATTATGTAATTCGTAATCCCTATACAATATAGATATAATATAGCAGTTTTCAGTATTTATACACTTAGTATAACACCATTCAGCTACTATTAAACCGAAATATACATTATGTATAATTTATGTTATGAAATAAGACTGAAATACGTTATTATTAGACATTATGTTATTTTATTTTGTGGTCAAGTATAATAGGTATATAAAAATGATGAAATCTTTTATTTTGATATAATAATCAACTACAAACTGTAATTCTATAACGTATGATTTTTTTTTTTGAAAATTATGTTTGTTTACCTTTTTTAATTGTCAAGCAATTGTTTATATATATATATATATATCGATTGGAAATTAAATATTTATCCTTAAACTAATACTGTAGGTACTTCATAGTTTATAGGTCACACCTGTTTTCAAATGTTGCAATTCAATATATATACGTGATTGTGTTTTGGATAATATATATAATTGAAAATGCACAAAAGCTTAAAAAAATTATTAAAAAATAAAATTTTAAGTTTTTGTGTTTTGTGTTTTTAAAAAGTGTATTCATAAAGTTGATACCATTTTTCCCTTTAAGAAACAAAACCGGGTATATGAAGTAATTGTACGATACTGTCACTCGACAGTATATTTATTTATTTTAATTCAAATAGACTAAATCCTAAAATGTTTTAAAAGAAAAAAATAATGTATAATAACAAAGTGAATTTTATAGATAAAGAAGAATAGAATAACTGAGTTAACAGTATAGGTACAGCGAATGAAAATAATAAAACATAATGGATGCATACAATTTAAGGATGTAATTATAAAAAGATTCAAAGATCGTTTATTCCTAAAATTATAGACAGAGAAATAGTCGTTTTCTTCCGCTTCATTGGTCTATGAGATTTTCACAGAGTAATAATGTATTATACATATAGTATTTAATATATTATATATTTTTTTATATTATGATATTTTATATATAATATTTCTCATTATTTGATTGAATATTTTGTAGTTGTAGCAGCTTACTGCTCGAGATTGGACCGTTTGGCAGCAATCCCTTATGTGGCCCTTATATTGTGTCCAACTCGTCATATTATGCTTGTATGATCGACTTATCATTGCTGACATAACTCTTATATATATTATATGACTGTATGTCTGTATCCGATAGTTAATCGATATATATATAATATATATATATATGTCGTATTTGTATTACAATATATAATTATATATATTTTATACTTACGATATAGAAATAATTAAGTAATTATTTAAAATTTAAATATCTCAACATTTGTCCTCGTGGGGTTATCAAACCATGATACTTGCTATTATTATATATGTATATATAATCTGGTAAACTATATCACTAGCATGGTTATATTATATTATATTGTATAGTTGTAGCTTTATTAAATCGAAAAAAAATGTATTTTTATTATAATAGTAATAACGCTTATCTTTGTGTTTTTCAAAAACCGTTAATATTCTTTATTATAAACTGTATAGTATTCGTTTCTACAATATTATTATAAGTTGTGACTAATCAAGTAGATAACATTTTAATTAGTTTATTTAACTGGCAATATCTAATATTATATCGCCATAAAAATAAATTTATTTATTAATAATATTTACAGACTATATATTTAGATAAATTCAGTGGTCTCTTAAAGTTAAAATACACAATGACATATAATAGTCAAAACTTTTACGATTTTTAAACGTATGAGTAATATTAATTTACAACCCTAAAGTATGAAATTTATTAATTTTTTCACTTTATGACTAAGGCATTAAACTTAAGTTTCTTTCGAAAATTACGAGATAAGTTGCAAATCGAATTTTTATTGACTCATGGTTAGATTAACGTTTTAACCAGAGATACTTATCAATTTGCACTCTTTTGTTATAATTGCAAATAAATAAATTCCTATGTCACTATTTGATTTTAAATCAGCATGTCATATAAATAATATGGTATTAAAGAGCTTTCTAACAATTTGTTCATTATATATTCAATTGCAAAATGCAATTGTGACAGTCATGTTTTTTGTATTGATTTTATAAGATAAATTTCTACACCCGTCCATTGATTAAATACATTTTGTTAATAATAATAATGGTAGGTACTTGAAGTAAGTTCGGTTGTAATATGATATCACATTTTGTAAAATGTAAAAATTGTATGAAATAAAAATATATACATGTATATGTATACTGTATAGTACTTATATATTAAAGTGTGATATATGTGTCTTAAACACGCGAGCCATATACTTATATCGTAAATGTTATGGGATATATTGATCTTAAACCGTTTTTAATGACGTTTATTTTTAAGGAGAATGTAAAACAAATATCAAAAAAAAAAAGGTTTTCCAATGAAGGATTTGGATCGCATTGTCGTCGAATAGTTATCAGCGTAAGTTTAATTTGTATATTTTTGACCTTCACCCAAAAAATTGTAAGCCAAATATCAGTCAACTAGATTGATTTATGTATGTTATTATAATATTATGTTCCTCCATTATTTCTACTGTGGTTTTCTTTCTATTACCTACTAAATAATATGCTAAATAGTTCAATATACGAACACTAAATTACCTATGTGTTTACTGCGAATATAATATTACGATGTACGTACTACATAGTATAAATGCGTACAATAATCGAATGAAATTGTTGATAAAACGAAAACTGAAAAGCCAATCGTATGTGAATATACTAACATATTATTTTATTTTTTTAGTATTTCTATGTTTATCATATTATTTTGTGTATTTCATACGTTTTATGTTTAATACATTTGGAAAAAATATAGATTATTCCTGATAGGTACTGCTACAAACTATAATATTAGAATTATCATTATTACTACTATTACATTATAATTATTTGTAAAATTCATGCAAATCTTATCATCAAGATTAACACTTACAATGCAATTATACTATAATATTATATAGTTTACTTGTATATAATATAGCATTATTATTCGTTTTGTTTTAAATTATTTAATTTAAGCAAGATGGTTTGTAACACTGAGTCACTTGACACCTAGTAAGCGAACTAGATTAATTTGTCTTCATTAGATTCTCCACAATTTCTATCATAGTATAACAGTTATAAAATAGGTTTGTCAAATAATATTAACAAGTTAAGAATAATATGAAACATATGTTTTTGATGAAAATAATAGTATAATATTATAACGTATTTATTGTCTTACCATCTTGGCGTCATTGATTGTTGGAGTGCTTACTACGTTTTAACGTTTTTACTGATTATAGTTAATTAAAAAAAAATAATAATGTATTTTCTAGGATTCACCAAACTATGTATAAAGTTTTTTTGTTCAGAAATATCTCTTGTACTTGATAACAGATTGATGCGTTTAATATGTTAATGAATAAGAAGACAGACAAGTATGTGAATAAGTTATATTACATCATAAAAAAGTAATGCGAAATTTACTATATATCTTCTAGTTGCACAAAATATATATTGAATTGGATTTTATATAATAAATTACTTATTAGAATGATTTAATGGATTTAAACTACATTACCAATATTAATATTATCACTATGCATACATCCATTATGTACAGTGATTTTAGTCGAACAATTTTAGTTTTTATTTAACAGTATACTATAACGTATTAGTCATGATATTGATTATTCATAATATTAATTACTTTAGTGAAATAATTTTATTGTGTTTAATAATTGTGGTAGAAAATGTATTCATAAAATTATACTAACCTGTGATAAATCGTTATTTATCTCCGTACTATGGACCCGAAAACTTATCGCACTGGGAGATAACGAATTACACATAGGATGTATAATAAAGAACTTCCACGCATAAAACTGTGTAAGTTCATCATATAAATTCCAATTGGATTACTAAGCTTCAAGCCAATATTATACAATACAGTGGGTACGTACGAACCAAATTTTAGTTAAAATGAAAAATTAAAATTAAAAAAATAATCAAAGATTTGAACGCACATAATGTCGATCAATATAAAGTTGTAAGTTGTGCAGTTTAATATTTTCTTCTCCTTACGAAAAGTTAGTGCTAGATTTTTTATTTATTTTTATTTTGTTTTACTATAATTTATGTAAGTCTGTGTTTTGATTAACAGTTTTCTTTTTCTCACGTTTATTATTAAATTCAAAAATCTCATCAATATTTGTTAAGCTTATCACTGCTATCGTAACAGTTGAATTATTGATATAAGATAATATAGTTAATCGAAAGTTTCACTTGTAAATTGTACTCTTATTCTTGGTCAGTTTGTTTTGAAATCGAACATACCATATTCTACTTATTTATTTTGATTAACTTTAAAATAATATTGTAACATTTTTTTTTTTTTAATCCGCATATTATTGTAATATTGCGCACTTGATTACCTGTTTTAACGTAGGTGTCATCTTACATCGAATTTTAATATTATTGGATAATAAATTACGTAGATTCTTTATATCGACATTTTAAAAAATATATAAATAATTTATTGTTTTTTATAATAAAAAAAATATTTCACGAATTTATAAGATTAACATTTTCATTGGGCACTAATATTAAAATCAATAACTCTATAGATAGTTTAAAAATCTATACTTCCAGTTGGATGTGAAAGAATGTGTTTTACCGTTTTTTATTGTTAACACAAGAAACTAGAAAAATACTGTAGAGACCATATTTAATATTCATATTATATCACAAAAAATGATTTATTCTGACTTTCTAAGTAAACACTAATATTTTTTAAAAGTATGTTTTTGTGAATTCTATGTAATTTTCTTAATGATTAGGAAAAACAATAAAAAAAAAAAAGAAAAGAAAAAAGAAAATATTTATTTTCACAATCAATTTTGTTTTGTTATTTAAAACCGAATAATCGTATATATTCGAATTGCCTAGATAAAATAGGTATCATTTTCAAAATACTTT
>VUJU01003697.1:13634-23895 GCA_009835225.1 Aphis craccivora | reverse complement strand
TGTGATATCCCTTTACGCAGCCATTTTGTATCTGATGATAACAATTTTTGTCGATATGCAATAACCCGTATATTTCAACCTTGCGTATACGGTATACCTAAGCATATTTTATTACCAGATAGACGGCACGGTAACCTAACCACAGGTTACCGGAGAAAAACTTGAATATCATTTAATAATTAATTTTAACAATAAAGAATAATAGCCAAATGCTAATTATAATAATAACACATTTTGAGTTGTATATTTTATATAATTTTTAAACAAAAATATTTTTGTATTTATTTATAATATATTAATGTGTGTTCTTATTTATATATTTATATTTTTTTCATTGGTACTTAATATAGTATTTAATTTTAAAATATAATTTTTTTTTTTATTGTATATTATACAGAATATTTTGATGTTTCTTAGTTTAAACGGTTATTACACAAGCGTTACACATTATGATATGAATAAACATTGCCCATTTGTATTGGTTATAGGATATGATAAATTTATTTATTGATACCCACGGACTAAGATATATCTTATATCTATATATCTTAGTCGACACCTCATTATTACAAACCACGGACGTATTTCAAACGTCCGTGTTTCAAACATATACATTAAAGAGATAGAAATAATATAATAAAGATTAAATATAAAATAACTATGTAATAGTTTTATAATCTTAACCCACTGAGGTCCTTCATAATGTGTTTGTAAATGTCTTTAAACATTTCATCGGACTGTTCCTTGACGAATTTGTCTAGCTGTTTAACTTTGACCCCATAGCTGTCGGTTTTCCTATAATTTTGGGAAGTTTCTATAACGTTGTGTAGGAACTTCTCATCAAGTTTGATCATGTCCGTGTACACTCCGAAAGCACGTATCAATTCGGCGATGTTATCGGTTAACGACTCGTCAACGTCAATGGTATTACGCTCCGTCTTCAGTTTGATTTTGTTCTCATTTGCCTGTTGGTTTAGGTATTTTTTGCACTCGTCGAAGTCTTTTACAGCATTGGAAGACACGTACCAGAACTTGACATGCTCACCGCACGACGTATCGGTCTTTTTATTTACGGCATGTAGCAAACCTTTCAGTTTACGTCGGAAAGCATAATATTTTGTACTGCCATTATTAACACTGCATGTTATTACAAACATATTGAGCTGGTCCATGGTATGTTTCGAATTATTGTAATCTTCACGTATAATGTTACGTTTTAACTTTGTGCCACGTAAACGCTCATTGGTCATGCTTAACTCATTCATTTTTTGTGTTAATTCTCTGACTTGTTTTTCTTTTACTGTACTCCGTAAATTGTAATTCCTGACGTCTTGTTCATATTTCTGACTTAATTCAATTGTTTGCTGTTTAATTGCAATAATTTCGAGACTTGATTCAATATTTTTTTTCTCGAGTTCAATTTTTTGTTTTCTGAGTTCAAGTTCTCTTTTTTCATAATCGTTCTTAATATTGTTAAGCGACTGCTGGTGTTGAATTTTCACATTCTCGAGAATCTCTTCCATTTCAGACTCCGTGTACACTTTTTCCAATGTATCGCCAAACGTACTTGACGAACAACTAGTATCATCGTTTTCCATCCATATTAGTGTTGCAACACGTATGCAACCGGTACGGTGGTTGGCAGTGACGACTCGGGAACATTTTCCGACATTACGGTAGTCATATCTGGTTCTTCACCTATCGGAATAGTGATAGATTGTGTAGTATCCAATTTCATAGTATTGCCTTCGACGCGTTCTTCGAATACTTGTCTCTGTGACTCATCAGTCGTCATGGTCATACTGCGAAAAATAAGCGAATACGAGTAACGACTGGTCAAGCAGCGTCTAAATGGTCACCTTTTATACTATTGAAGTGGACTTACTGTATGATAAATCCCCGAAATAGAAATGTACTTTCTAATGACAAACTAAAAATATAATAGTCTAATTTAAATAAATTAAATAGCTGTCGAATGAATAACAATTAACAGTTATAATTAATTGTTGACGCCAACGGGCCTTATTAGGGCGTACGTCGGACGCTAAGTCCTCCGGACCTTTGAGAGAGGGATAATTTAAAACTAAGCAATAATCTGTTTATAATAGAGAGCACAATATAAATAACATATTAATAAGAGAAATTAAATACAAGTAATAGTAACAAAATAGGTGACAATCTTATATGGGGGTGGGGAGCACCGTAGGACTACTGCAACCGGAGCTGGCGATGTCTTGAGTAATACCTTGCTGAGCTGCCAACTGAATCCAATAATCCTGAACCCAAACATCGAGGATCGACGGGTTGTAAGAAAGCAAGTTTTGGGCGTACGAGCGAGCTGGAGGAGCAACCGAATCACAGACTGTACCTACTCGTGATCGTATGAGTAAACGAAGTGGATCAACTTAAGAGTTAAGACATACGGCGATGGTGGAAAACAAGAGAGCAAAGGTTTTGAGCGGAGAGTAGCAACTAGCAACATGGCCGACGAACAACGGGCGTAACAATTTAGTAGTCGCCAGTCGGAACAAAGTACAGACAGAAGCAGTGGCGTAGTTATGAGTTTGCTCCGAGAGGGGATATATATTTTATTAGTTAAACATAAAGTGGGGGGCTCAATAAGTCAATGCATTAAACATTAAAAAAAAAAGGCTCTGGGGGGGATCTATCCCCAAATCCCCCCCCATAACTACGTCACTGAATCGCGAGATTGAGTCGCTGTTGGTCAGTCCGCCTTTTATACTCGGTTCATCGGCGATAACAATTCGACGGTCTCGTTTTCTGTGACTAACTTTTGTCAGCCGGTGCCGTGTTCTGTGATACGATACCGCAAAAGTGCAACGCCGATGAAACGTATAGGTACAATAAATTAATAATTATAATAATAAAACAGATATGCAAAATATTACCTATGCTTATCGCACATAGCGCGGCCAAATATTAATGATGATAATTATCTTAATTAGGTAGATATTAATATTAATAATAATAGTAATATAAGAATTTTACATGGACGTAATGCCACCTAATAGTAACAATGTAATAATATAGAACAATTTTACATATTATGCGTAATTAATTGTGTTTAAGTCTTGCTTTGGTAATAATATTATATTATTAAATTTTATAATAATATTATGCTCTTTTTGCATGATTAAGCTAGGGTGGCCAGATTTAAAATGCAAAAATACGGGACGTTAATTTTTTTTTATTATAAATAAACATTTTTGGATCACAATTTTACTAGTTATAAATATATTTTAGTATTTATTAGTATTAACTGTTAAGAGGATGTCGTCAGCGCACTATTTGTTTTCTTTCTCTGACCCACATACGCAACATATGTATATATAACACATTTACGCAAAATCATTTTTTCTATGATTTTTAAGTAGTAAAAACACCCATTACAAAAAAGATAGAGAATAATATTTTTGAGAGAATGCCATATCGATTTGTTAAAATGTGGTCTCAAAACAATTTAAACATCGTTTATATGTACAGCATTATTTTGTTTATTTTGAAAGTCTAATAGGTAACAATAAAATATTAAATCGATATGTCATTTTCTCAAAAATATTATTATCCATCTTTTTTTTAATGAGTGATTTTACTCTAAGATTACTTAAAAACATAGAAAAAATGATTCTGCGTAAATGCGTTTTGTCTATGTTGCGCGTGGGCCAGAGAGAGAAAACAAATAGTGCGCTGACATTCTCTTAATAATTATTAACTAATATGATTTAAATTACCTATATTGGAAGTTAATGCTTGGTCATATCCGAATAATCGAATTCGATACATACAACATAGGTAGTACCATTGATTATAAATAAATATTAATTATACATATTATTATATAATATATATTTAATCAATAATATAAATAGTTATAAAATACAAATTGGTTATAATAATAATATAGCAAAAATAATGTTATTTTGAAAATAATTATACTTTTAAGTTTTATTGATATTTAATACAGATAGATTAAGATTATATTTTTAATTTTACGTAATTTTCTTTACATATTTGCATACGAATGAAAAACAACATATTTTTTTTTTTAAAATGGGACAACTTAGCGTCCCGAAAGCTTATGTCGGGACAACGGGACAGATCTTTGAAATACGGGACGTCTTGACGTCTTGGCGTCGGGCCAAGCAAATTATTGCATTATGATGGGTAGCAATATCATTGGTGTACCGCGCAGTGCAGTTACGTAATATAGGGACAAATGCTGAATTTATTATGATAATATTGGTATTGTTTTGGGTGATCGAATACAATAATACTAATAAATAATAACAACAATAATAATAATATTAAACAAAATAAACAATAAACAAAATTCTCAATATCTGGCAAAACGAATGGAAAACATCAAACACAAAATTAAACGAAATAAAAAATCATATTTTCCCTTGGCCAAATAACACACTCACCAGGAAACAAGAAGTAGTCATCAATAGGCTAAGAATAGGCCATACCCGATTAACTCATGCCTTCCTAATGAAGAAAGAAGACCCACCCACTTGCCCAACCTGTAACGATTTCATGACGGTGAAACACATCCTCACCGACTGCAGAAAGTATCAAGAACAACGAAAAAAATTCAACTTAACCCACCATCTAGCGGAAAACCTCAACATCGACACAACCAATATTATAAAATTCCTCAGGGATACAGAACTACATAAAAAAATATAATAAAATTAACCTAAATAATATGTATTATAGTTTATAAGTATAGTATACCCCCATATAATGTATCACAAACAATGTATATACAGCCACTATTTATTTATTGTATTATTAAATTACCTTAGTTAGAAGTTATATCATTTAATGTACCAATGGCCCTATAGTCGCCGAGGCATTGTTTAAAAAAAAAAAAAAAAATAATAATAATAATTTAGTCTTTAAGACACTATAATATCATTGTTTTATAATCACTACATAAAACAATATAATATGAAAAAAAATATCATCGGCATTCAGCAGCACTTAAATTAATTTCCTTTGGTGATATTATACCAAATATCTCTTGAAATTAATAAACTATTCAGGATTTAAGCTGATATATTATTATATCTCTGTGCGTTCCGTCCATCCCTAGCATCGGCTACTATTAGTTGTCTTAGTTTTTCTTGCTTTTGTCAATTCATCTCTACTTTGGTCATCAAATCGGCCTCTTATTCTGAGATGTCCCTGTTTAGTATATCGCTTATTATTAAATTAGCCCTTAAACCACACTGAAGCCAGTCTGTCGTATCGCATTTCAGGCTTGAGCTATTATTTATTTATTTAATTATTTATTAGTATTCGGTCTACCGAACTGCGGCGAGGTTAGATCTAATTTCCAATATTTAAGTCTCTTAATGTTTTCCGTAAATCTTTCTAAGGAATTTTCGGATATATCTTTTTGTAATTTTTTTTTTTTTTTAAAGGATATCACCCATAATTGTGAATATTTGATTTAACAGTAGGTACATATCTAATAACTACATTTCACTTAGGCGTTAGAAGTCGAATCACTATACCGAAACCATCACCACCGTATCCATCTAGGGCCTAGGCTGCAATCGTATTCGGTGCTATGGCGATGATGCTAACGTTTAAAATCTATGACATGTGTAGTAGTAGTACTAGTATACAGTCAATATTAATGCAGGGGCCGTCAAAAGAGTCGACGCTACGCGTGTTTGAATATACATTATATATTATAAATATAATTTTTTTTGTACAGTTATTTTATTTGGGTATAATATGTTTACCTATAAAGTATGAAAAATTGTATTATATAATATCACACGTCCTTATCGATAATTACATATAGTGAAAACAATAACAACTACGTGAACTTAAGAAACGATTAACTAATGTATTTAGCATACAACGTACGCTATTTATATACGTAGAAACCAACCCCTCCCCCCGTCATGCTTTCACTTTTGCAATCTGACGTATCATACATTAAATACATATTAATATGCTTTATACCTGAAAATATAATAAATTATACTATATTTTATAACATGATAACTTCTATTCGTATTCTGCTAATAATATCTCGGTAATGTAATACTAATGTAAAATTGAATTATTACTTTATTTGAATATTATACAGTTTGTACATGAAGTGTATGTGTTTTAAAACCATTTTTAGCTGGACGGCAACGTAGTATGCTAAATATTGATTACTTCAATCACCACAACGGGTTATCGAATACAGTGTTAAATATGTAAAAATAATAATTAATAGCTGAAATAATTAAAAGGAAACCGAAGATCAGTATAATCTGATAATATGTTAAACCTCTGTCATACAAGCCCGACTCTAATCTAATTAAAAACTAATATATATATATATATATGTATAATATATATGATGAAATTATATATTATAATAAAGTAAAACATTTTAAATAGTATATACTAACTATAACACATACATTATGCTCGCACAATATAAAACAACAGAAAAAACAACAGTAGTATGGACAGTATTGTATATCTGCAGTAGTAAAGCGATTTACTAGCTAATAGGTTATTTAACACACTAGGCTTTCTTTTCTTATATTTACTAAAATCGATCCGATATCATAACATATAATTACATTACATACTCTATGTTTAAATATTATATAACTATTTTAATACCGGTGTGTCGGTGAATCCATGTGTGTATGTATAATTATATTATAAACATTGAACAATATGATATAGTTCAATGTATAATTATAATAATAATAGTTGCCAGGGAGATCTATTATGTGCATTATGTATACAAAATTATAATAAATTAAACTATAATATCTATGTATGCTTTATAAAATTACCCTCAGTAATATAATATTAAAACATTGTATTATTACTTTATACGAATATTATACATGAACTATGAAGTGTGTGTTGTAAAATGATTTTTAATTCTACGGCAACGTATGTTAAATATTTACTACTTTATCCAACACATCAGGTTATTAAATACAATATAATATAATAAGAATAAAATAAGAACTCACAGATTTAGAACTTGCGAAGATTTTAATATGATTCGTAGCCAAGTCAGACCATAAGCTTCAATATATTATTATAGTTATAAGAAGAAATTATATCTTAAGTTGTTATAAATAAATTTCAGGACTGACCATTGGACTTGGTACCCATTTAGATCTCACTTCTTATGTCGTTGAAGGCAACAACCAAGACATATAATATATATTATTAATTATTATAATATTGAACTTGGCTCTCATTTTTCACATAGGTAATATGTTTTTGATGGGATATCATTACTTTTTATATATAAATTATTAATAGATACTTATTAATAATAAAATTATTTCCAGATGATTTTTGTTCAAAAATTAATATATTTTTATATTAAATTATAATAAAATCAATTTTAATTAAAAATTATAAAAATTTACAAGTTTTAGATTTATTCCTTTGTATTCACCCAACTATACCTATCTGGATGCCGAATTTTAACTTCCTAGGTCATCTGGAACTGGGTTAGAATTTTTACCTACAGGTCAGTCAGTGATAAAAATGACGATTTGGGGCGTTAATATCTAAATAACAGTTTTAGGTGTGTTCATAAAATTTGGAGCACATAAGTATCTCACAAGTCTCAATATATGAGCCAAATTTGAAATGTATATGTGGAATAGTTTTTGAATTATGACTTATTATAATAACTTCGATCTCAGTTCTATTAGCCTCGTTCAGTTTTTGGATAAAATAAATAATGATTTTTATTTTGTCATAATCCTCTTTGGTCATTGTATCAATCAATGGATCAGCTAACCCATAATTTTGATCCATTGCTATAGATAGGTATCGGCTTTTGAATATCATATTTGGTTTATTAAAAAATAACTGTCGTATTTTTAAACTATTGTCTCTTATACGTTCTATTTTTTAAAATATTTTTTTCTGAATGTTTCTAAAAACAATTTATAGTTATAAAATAAAAGGTAATCACAATAAATATATAGCAACATATATTATTATATAGGTATTTATATGATATAATATAATAATTAAGACTATTTATTTACATTATTTTGTAGATAATAATATTAATTGTTATGTATATAAATAATGCACTAGACTATTGAATTTATAATTACCTGGACTTTTATTTTGCATAGTTTTATGAATCTGCCTTAGATATATTGTTAGGAGTTAAATGTTATTATAGCAGCTTCCACTCTAGTATTATAAGAATTTTTTTTTTGTGAAAAATGTATTCTTTTTCCACTTATATGTACTTTTTTATCATACTATTAAAAATTGCACAAGCATTATTGTCAACATCCGATAAAAGGCTAGATGTATTTCTAATAAGTTGAAAAAGTATTTGATTCATTTTTTATAATAAACCATACTTTTCAGCATCACTGGCATGCATCTTAGCTATTTTATAATATATCACCTAAATTTCGCATACAAAGTTTGTTTTAACACTTTATTATTTTTTTATTTTTTTTTTTTTTGTAATAAAATGTTAGTAAAATGTTTATTTCTATAAAGCAATGAAATAATTAAAAAAAAATAGGCATAATTAACTTATTAATTTATTCCCTTTTAGGATTATTGGATTTAATGGGCAATTAAGAACAATCATTAGCTAAACAACATTAAAATAAATGTAAATGGGATCCAGTGAGTCACAAAAATGTAAGTAAGTAGAATTATGAAAAGCAAATCTTAGTCTGGTCATTGGATACCAATAATTACATACAAAAGTGATATAGATATGAAAAATGGCTGGAAAAATTTATATTGAAAAATACAATATATCTTATGAAGATTATTATATGACAATCTTCCATAATCTCATCAGGCCCACTAGCCTACTGTCCTGTATAGGGCAATAGGCCTTTGTATTACGGGGTCCTTCATCAATAAGCCCCAAGCGGCAATAATTATTAGATTACGCATCTAAAACCCTTAACTTTAGTTTGACAATGAGTAGGTACTATTATAATTGATACTCCATTGTAAATGATAATATTTTGTACAATGGGACATTAGTATAATGTTTTTACAGTTGGTATTATTATTTATTTACTTATTCCGTAAGTGTTGTAACTAGATAGGTATTAGGTAATGGATATTTAATATATTATAATACCTATTGTGATAATTGTATATTGTGTAATATATAGGTATAACGGTTTTTATAATAAGATATTATAAACGTCAAAGATTACAATAAGATTTTAACATAAAGTGACAAGTCGGTAAATATCGGGAAATCTATTGATGGAAATCCCAATATTTTAAGTGTAATTGCGCCTTAAAATCCACTACCATTCCTACATTAAAGCCGAGGGGACGCTCATTTAATAATGCCTGCAATTTATTAATTAATTATTATGTTTGATTTTCGTATATCGTCAAAGGTTTTTTGTACCTACTGTTCAAGATATTACATAAGGGAATAGGAAGCGATTCAACTGTATGAAAACTATTAAGATCCAATGATTTTAAGCTCTATTAAATTTGCCTAAATTAGTTTTGTAGATGTTGAACGACCATTTTTCAAGTATTAACAGTTAGACGGTTACAGTAGAAAAACTTGAATATTATTTCATAATTCATTTAAACAATAAAGAATAATATCAATACGCTAATGATAATAATAATAACACATTTTGAGTTTTATATTTTATATAATTTTTAAACAGAAATATTTATGTATTTATTTATATGTGATCTTATTTATATAAGTTTATATTTTTAAATATAATTTTTTTTGCATATTATACAGAATATTTTGATGTTTCTTAGTTTAAACGGTTACCATTAGCGTCATACTCTATGATATAAATAAACATTGCCCATTGGTATTGGTCATAGGATAATATGATAAATTTATTTATTGATACCCACGGCTTAAGATATATCTTATATCTATATATCTTAGTCTATATTGACATCTCATTATTACAAACCACGGACGTATTTCAAACGTCCGTGTTTCAAACATATTATACATAAAGAGATAGAAATTATATAATAACGATTAAATATAAAATACCTATGTAATAGTTTTTTGTCTTTTCCGAATGAGGTCCTCCATAATGTGATCATAAATGTCTTTAAACATTTCATCGGACTGTTCCTTGACGAATTTGTTTAGCTGTTTGACTTTGATCGGATAGCTGTCGGTGTTGCTATGAGTTTGGTAAATTTCTATAGCGTTTTGTAGGAACTTCTCATCAAGTTTGATCATGTTCGCATA
>VUJU01003696.1:0-23897 GCA_009835225.1 Aphis craccivora | reverse complement strand
TGGGCATGCCTGGCGTAGTCAAAACCCACTCATACGTATGGTACCGGAAGAGAACCCTAATGGAAAAAGACCGCTGGGAAGACCACGTTGAAGATGGGAGGACGGAGTTAGGGATGATGTGAAATCATTAGGTGGAGGAGAAGATTGGAGATATATCGAATAGAGAAAATTGGAGGCAAGGATGTATGTCGGGATGGTCCTAGTGGCCGAGTTTACCGAAGAAGAAGAATATGTACCAGCACCACAGCAACCTATGTTGAGAATCATTGGCCGTAAGAGCGGGTATAAACAACGGGTCGTGGGGGCCAGCGCTCATTTTTCATTGCCCCAACTATAGTCAAACTCTGTATGAAGAACACACAGTACACAGTGAGAGTAGACAACACAATGTCCATCCCCTACTGTAGACATAGGCTTGAAACAAGGGGATGCTTTGTCCCCAATTCTATTCAGTTGTGGATTGCTAAAAATATTCATGGGTATACGCTTTCTAGATCTTAGGTGTCAATGATATTATAACTAAAATTAAATAAAAAAAAAAAATTTTCTCGCTTCACTCCAATGAAATAACCAAATTATCTAATTATTAGATTACAAATATACCAGTATTTTTGAACAACTAACTGAATGAAAAACATATATTTATATATATACCACAAAAATACAAAATTCCTTTTTATTTTAAATATGCTTACTCTTCTAATATAAATATATTATGGCTTTTAAAAGCACTGTCAGTTCTGTCCCGCCTAACCTGACATATTTACCAGAACTTATACCAGCTCGTATCTGAGCTTTGGACTACTCTCAAATTCAGTAAGTGCCCAAACAAATTCTCGCAAATCAAAACGAAACTTTTGGCACTGATTTGGTCGAAATCGGGTGAAGTGGGTGGGATACATGAATTTGGCCCACCTCGACATTGGAATGATTAAAAGTAACTCGCAAATTCTCGCAAACTACTAGCAACATTTTAGTACCATTTTCAGATTGATATTAATATGTTGGCGGGCCAAGTTCATGTACATTTCAACAGCATATTTATAGGGTATTACATAAACAGTTTTAATAAAAGTAACCTGACTAAATAATATATGGTCCTAAGTTCCTTTTTTATTATTTAATTAAATTTTTTTTTCTTCTTTTTTTTTTAACTCTAAACGGCAAAGGGTCTATAGCTGCAAAACAAACTTTTCTCCATCTGCCTCTATCAAGAGCTAATTCAAAATAATTGTTTTGCTCTCATTAATAATGAGTATCAATTTTTTGTACTTCTAATCAGAGATTCTGTGGCATTTTAGATATCTTGCTCGGTTTCGTCCAATATTACATCATTATCAGCATATACAAGCAGGGAAATATTTAGGCCACAAGTTAATCCTTGGTATCCTCCTTGTACTTCACCTACGGCCACCTCTAGTACTATGTAAATGAGAAGATGTGACAGTGCGTCACCTTGTTTCGTCCTGTTGTGGTTTGAAACTCTTCTGAATTTTCTTATCTGAACCCAATTACACATCTCGATCCTTCCATTTTTACTCTAATCATTGGTATTAATTTTTATAGAATTCTAAACAACTTTAGATTTCTCTAAAGGTATTTTTACACTCTTTACTGAATCATATGCTTGTTTGAAGTTAATTAATATTAGATGTAGTGGCTTATTAAATTCGTAGTATTTTTCTATTATTTGTTATTTGTTATATATATATAGCTGACCCCGTGCACTTCGTTGCCCGTTAAAAGTGCCAATTCTATAATATGATTTGAATTTTGATTAATTTGTTATTTAATATTCGGTTTAACGGTGTTCAAAACTGAGACATTTTTATTGACCATTTTGATTCTCAAAAAACTTATGCAAGCACCACTTTAAAATGCGAATTTTGTAAAATGCTTTCTTATTGCACACTAAATTTTTGTTACGATTTTACTAATGTACCGTGTAAATTGCAAGTATCGATCTCTTATTGTTCAGAGTTTACATTTATCAGTGAGTGAGTTAGTCAAGTAATAATATTATAGTCATTCTGCTTGGAGTTGCCCGTGAGATTCTTATGATTATGCGAGCAGTATATTATATCATGTAGGCAATCCACCCGTGGTAGATTGCGGATCCCGCGAGATGTATACGTAAGTTTATAATAGGTATCTAACGCTTAAGTTTTAAAATTATTTCAATTTTTTTTTTTACTACAGTGGATAAAATACAATAATGTGCCATCTCGTGGTTTTCATATTGTTATGTTAATCTATTGCTGTGCTTTTGAGATTTACTGTGGACATTGACTTATTTTGCTAATTCTTATTTTTGTTGTTATGGTTTTGACAAAATATAACAACAGGTCTACAACTATTATATTCAATCATAACCAATAGTGACCTTAATACAGTTTATTTTCTTGTTGGACAGTGACGTCATTACATTACATATCATTACATTTACATAAGCACCTTCTTCTGTAACCAATAGAAGCGAATCATCAATGAACAATGTTACAGAATCGGGAAAAATAAATAATAATAATAGTAATAGTAATAGTAATCATCGGTATTTTTTATTATCATATTGAAATCGGTCCAGCCGTTCTCAATTGATGGATTGTTTTACTATTGCAAAGTTTTTATATTTAATCGTTGCTGTACGGATGGGGGAAACCCGAGCATCATAAGCATAACCGTCGGCCTTCGGACATGATGGGGCGGTCAGGGAGGATCGAATTGTAGTGGTTGTGGAAACCCAGAATGCTTGCCATGTTGCCAAGTCTACGTACAGGCCATTATTTATAATAAGTGATAACTCTTTTGTTAATTAAGTTAAAGATTCGATCAAATGTCATAAACCTTCTCCGCAATTACCTCTTCAATTTAAAAAAAAAAAATCATAATGATCGGTTCAGTAGTCTCCGAGAACATAGGCCTCAAAGGTTTACATTGGTTTTCATTTTCACATTCATATAATAGGTATGTTAAATAATATATTTGTTTTTATTTGTTATTGTTTATTATTTGTTTCTACCTGATACAAGATCACTCTGTTATTCTCCAATTACGTCACCGGCGAATGGTTTTAAACGGTTTAACAGGGCATTTAATACCTAGGATCTTATATGCAGTGTTGAGTAGGAATATCCCCTTACAGTTTTTAGCGTCCATGCGAATCCCTTTCTTGTATATAGGGAATAATATTATCAATAGGTTCCATTCCGATGGGATATTTTCAGTTTTCCATATTTCCAGTATAAGTTTTTGTCCACCGTATGATAGTATTTTAGAAACATTAGTGACTCATTTACCCACTGACCAGTATTTTCTTATTTTTCCCTGCCCATATAGCACCTAGATTCTAGAAACTATTAATCATTAAAAAAAATAAATATTTTTTTGAATAATTTCAGAAAGAAGTATTAAGATCACTTAATGGTCAAGTTTTTCTATCGAGGAATATAAATAGATAGTCATAATAATACTTGTATCAAATATACTACAAAATGAATAAAAATAACATATCAGTTGACACGCAGCATAAGATTGAAAATACATTTAAATACTATAGACAAGGATCTAGTGTGCCCAGTGACGGTAACTGTGGCTTACATGCAATATGTAAAGCTATAGTCGAGGGAGTGCTCATGATAAACAAAAACACCAATGTGAAGTCATTAATGGAAAATATATTTCACATATTTGACTTGCAGAAGCTACCAAACTACTGGTGGTCGGATGAGGAGTTGGCGGTGATCGCTAATTATTTTGGATACGACATGTACATCTACAACGAAGCTGACCGAACAGGTATAGTGTTTGGTAAGGGTCTCCAACCACCACTGGTTTTGTATAGCGTCGACAACAACTCGCACTGGATACCTGGTAAGAAGACGCTGATACCATCATCATGCATACCAACAAATTTCACTATTGTTGAGAACATATCGGAAGTTCTAAGCATAAAACAAATAACGATCAAAATCCAAGGGCATTTATTGATGCGGACTTTGAATGTCGAGAGAGAATATAGTGAAAGTTACACTGATAGACGCAACAGAAGTCGTAGTATTAGCAGTGGAAGACGAGTTAAAAGCAGTAATAGAATACACAATGGAAGTCACAGTGGAGTACGCGATGATGGGAGAAGTCAAAGTGGAAGAAATAAAGTGAGCCTCAATAAAAGACACGAAGATAGCTGCAGTGGAGGACAATACGGAAGCCCCGGTAGTGAAGGACGCGATAGAATGCAAATTGCAAGACGAGATGGAAGCTGTCCAATATTGGAAGGAGGCCGTGGTGGAATAAACAAAGGTAGCTACAGTGGAGAGGAAAAAATAAACTACAGTGGAAAAGAAGTAGAAAGCCACAGTAGAGAGGAAAAAGAAGAAAATCTCAGTGAAAAAAGTGATGAAAGTTTATTGGTGTCGTGTACACTACCAGTTAATGATAGTCACAGCTGTGACAGGGACAAAGAAAATTTGAGCCTGCTCTCAAAATCAAAAAACACAATGATCAGAAAGATGATAAAGCAATTTTGCCACTGGGACCGGAAGAAGAAAAATAAATACAACAGATTGGTTTTATTAGATTCTGAAGACAAGGGTGACGACTTCAATGATGCACAACTCGACGCCATATATGATGCTCGTTACACTATTCTGCGAGACGTATTACATCATTTTGCCTCAAAGAACGACCGAATGCAATTGTTATCAGAAGTCTCCGAGCCTTCGACGCCACCGCAGCCTCTGGAACCTTCTGTGGTTCAGTTTGAATTAGATAACTCAAACCCGCAGCTCGAACCCGTCGAAATTGAATGTCCATTTATGGTGGATTTCAACTCTTATTCGATTGAACCTGTTGACTCCAGTTCGAATACATCAAGTGACTGCTGTTTGAGCACATCCGCTGACTGCTATTCAGACGGATCTATTGCCTGCTCTTCAAACGCGGTCGTTGAGAGCTATTCAAATGCGTTCGTTGACAGCTATTCGAACGCGATCGTTGACAGTTATTCGAACTCGGCTGTCAACTATCCATTTATACCGTCCAGCTGCCCACTAGCAACACCCGAAAGTCCATGTGACCCGACTTACTGTGAATATACTTCATTTGAGTATACAAACGACTGTCAATTCGCTAACGACAATAATTTCAATGATTTTTCAGACGGTTTTGCTCTCAGACAGGACAACGATATAGATGGTGTCTACAACCAAATTTTGCCGGCTCCTCCGGCGGTAGGTTCAATTGGGGTGGCTTCTGCAATAGCGTTTTCGCTGATGACAGCTTCAGTGGTTGCGTCACCAATTATGGCAACTGAAGTGGTGGAAACTCTAGGCTTGGAATTGTTAGTGATGCAGGAGGATCCAGAGACGGCGGTTACGCCGGAAGCGAATCCGGCGATGATGGTGTTTCCGAAGATGACTCTTGTGACGATAGCGGCTCCGAATGTGACTACTCCGACTATGGTGACTCCACCAGTCAACGATCTTGTTACAATCTTGGTGGACAACGATATTACAACTGTTCCAATAAAGAAAAATCTGGCGGTGGCTTCGGCTGACAATAATCCAATGGTGAAGCCGAATAAAAGCGGCAAACGACATTTCTCTTTCAAAAAATTGTGGTGCAAGAAAAAAGTAACCGAAAACTAATATTCTAAAGACCATTGAACCAACAGTAAGTAATAATAATAACCTACCTAGTACCTGTTTACGCGCGTACAATATTACACATTGTGCACACTACAATATTATATACTATACAATGTACCTCATGTAGAAGTAGATTTATTGAATAAGTTATCTATAAATAATTAATTATTACTATTTACATGTCAATTACCAATATTACACCTAAAATATTTAGTAAGAATCAAAAATGATTTTTACAGGGTTCTATATAATATCTAAACAATAATACTAAAAACAAAAACACAAATGTAAATTCAAACTTTTTCAATTAATATTTTTAAAGAGATATTGTGATTCAATATCTTTATCATATTATGATGTTTTATTTGATATTACTAAATTTATTTAAATACATATTTTTGATTTTTCTATAATAATAATAATAATATAGGTTATCTCATCGATTATTCTCAATACATTGATTTAAATGTTTAATACATCATTTTTATTTCAACCGATAACGTTAACAAATTTCTGTAAGGATATATTATTCACAATTTAATTTTATTGATGAAATTTACAGTAGGACTATTATTCATTGTCTCAACAAATCCTATACAAGTCCTATACAATTTTTGGGATTCAAAGAATATAGTTATCAAATAACAAATGATAAATAAGAGTATAAGACTGTAAACTAAAAATTGTTCCCCTTAATTTCGCAATTGGCAATTATCCTGATTCCTGGCACTACTATTGGCACTGACTGTAATATTGTAAAAAATATATTTCATTTATTATTATTATTTATTTATTTTTTTTGGATTTTTAAACTGTCTTGAATAAACGTTAAAAATTTAAATGTTGGGGCAATTAAATATTTTTTAAAAAAATAATATAATACTTGAGTTAGGCTTATAGGGTAAGTAAATTAAATTACTAACCTATGAAAAGTTCGGATAAAGGGTTTTATTGATTGAACAAGAACTGCATAATTTAGTAAGAAATGTTTATTAATAATATTTAAAAATTCTTTATAATTTATTCAAAACTTTATTTAATTATTATTGTTTACTTATCAAAAATATATTATGTATTTATGTACCTACCAATTATATTTATGAATCGTGTGTAGGTATCGTTAAATATAATATAGGTACTTATAACTTGTAAGATTAACTATTTTAAAATATGTTTGAAAAATATTTTATTATATTTATTACCTATGGGCTATGACATTATAAAAAACACCAATTTAGGAGCCTATAGGCTCTAATCAGAAAAATCATGAGTATATTAAAGGACCAAAATTATACTACGCGCCTACAATATTTTTAATTTCATACCTAGTAATTATCATATATTACTGCCACGCGTTGTTCTTTATAGAATATGATAATAAATAGTTCACATAATATGAAGCACGTAATAAGAAAAAACCCATGAACAATATAACTAAATAAAAATTATCCAAGTCAAGCATATTATGCCACAAGAATAAACGATGAAACAATGTATTATTGAGAAGATAGGTATATAGGCTAGGTAGGTAGTTTATAGTAAAACGATTAAATGAAGACTTTTATATAACATTAAGACATATATTTATATATTTATACATTTAAGATATATATAATGAATTTATATGTTATATTATTATTTTTACGTTAGGTATTAAATTTACATAAATTTTATGCAAATTGTGATTTTAAGAAACGGAAAAATTAAATTCCAGATTAATGGAAAATACTATCTATATTATAGGTAGGTATAGGTGTTAACTCCAAAAACAAACTTTCGATCTCTACCTATATTATATGTAATCATAAACTTATAAATGTTTGCAGCCGAACATTATATGACATATATATATATTTATATGTGTGTGTGTGTGTAACTAACTTATATAATTCTCGATGCTCTTGTGTCTTGTATAAATGCGAATAGGTAGGTATAATGAAAAGAATTGAACGGTTGTTCAAATAAAATTTACCTAAAATTTATTTAAATTTCTATTATTTTATCATATTATATATCTACATTAAGTTATTATTATAATATAATCATCTCAATTTTTTTTTCATTTAAGGCAGCGGTTCTCAACCTGTGGTACGCGTTCCACTAGTGGTAAGTGTAAAACTCATACGTAGTACGCGAAGAAAATCTCCCTTTATAAAAACATAAACATATACATTATTAATAACCAAAAAAAAAGCAAAAAAATGGTCAGGTGGTACCTACGTAAACATTTTCAAACTGTGTAAGTGGTACGCGAATACAAAAAAGTTGAGAATCGCTGATTTAAAGTATTTCAGTAATATTACCTATATAAAAATAATAAAATATAGTTTAAGTTTACTAGTAAGTTTTATAAGATACGATTTAATTCGGTAAATATTGTAAAAACAAAAAACGCTTAACTATACGATTTTAATTGTTAATTTTTTTTTACTGAGAGTGGTTTAATTAATTATTATTATTATTATTATTATTACTATTTTGAATGGCTTAATATAATTAGGTATGTGCTTCGTGAAAATATAATATAATTAAAGTCAAGTTTTCAGCTAGGGCGTCTGCCTTAGTGCTTTTATTGTAATCAGATGTTTAGTAATCATGGAATCATTCATTAAGCATGATCTACCAAGGATTTCCAGAGTTGGGTCAAGTTCAACTTTTAGCACGACAAATATATGAATGAATTTAATAGTAGCGAGTAGGGGGCTCCACCTTACTACCTACTCATCTTTACTAAATACCTATTATATTTATAATTTATAACTGAAATTGCACAACCATTGTAGGTATTCAATTACGTCTGAACTTAATTTTTTAATTTTATAAATAATAAAACGTAACTGAAGGATATTTTAATTTAAAATAAAATAGGTACATTTGTTTTCTGGGTAAACAAGTTGAAACAAGGTTCGAGAAGAAAACACATTTTAAGTTAATTGAGGTACCATAATTTATTGAGGTGCTTAATATTATCAATTAACTTAAATGCCGTCCTTTATAAACAAGGTGCTATTATAATCACTAAATGTACAGTGAATCTAAAAAGTAAAGTAGAGACTGGATTTATGTATAGGTATAGTCATAAGCTACGAACTTAGATATGTAATTATATCTTCGTTCATGTTATAAGCTATAACACCTATTATAAATATAATATTCATAAAAATCAATAGGAAAATTACCTAATCATCAATTTTTTCATTTTTGTTTCGTAACTACTGCAACCAGTATAATCACATTGTCTATACCTGCCAATATACGTTAATTTAATATGTTTAGCTTGAAAGTTTTAAATACGAATTACTCTTCATATTGCTGATATAATAATTATATTTCATATAAATTATAAATGTATTATTATAATAATACAAATAATTATTTGAAACTAGGAAAGCTCAAAACAATATGTATATCATTACGGAGACCTAGGCTATTGCTAGGTCTCTAGATGCTGACTGAAAATTCCAATTAACATTAAGTTGTAAATAATCAATAAGAATATGTAAAACATAATATCCCGTCTCTACTAATCAAACGTAACAATAAATTATTGTGCTCATTACACCTATATGTGCTTTCTTCAGAGTTACCTAGGTACTAGTTCTTAATAGTACCTATATATTATATGCACCATAATAGTATCATAAGTAAACGTCCTATATCTGATATATGTATATGTCCGATTTCTTAAGAAAATAAGGAGGTAATTTTTTTTTTTAATTCTCATCAGTGCCTATCTATTCTAGATAGGTACCCCAGTACAAAAATACTACAATATGTAAATTAACTTAAATAATACCTAGGTAGGAACCTAGTCAATAATAAATAACATTGTCACAATACTGGAAGTTAATATACGAAAATTACAGATTCACTTGAATAAAAATCAACATAATAAAATGCTATGTGCGTTAATTAATTAACAAACGTGTTTTCGTCGTGAATTCACTTCAATATCTTTTAGAAACTCGGCAGGCATTTTCTTGGCAATCGATTATTGTTTTATTTATTTTTTAGTGCTCGCAGTGTAGCTAAGCCACTTCTACAAAATCAATCTATGAATATCAGTTATAAAAATAAATAGTTTATTTATTATTATGATAGTATGATCTAACTAATCATAATGTTATTCTCATTGTTTTTTCTATTTTATTACGATCTATGCGGTTAGTTATGGTTTTATTCCAGGTGCAGACATTATAATTATATCGGTTGTTGAAAAAATTAATATGAACTATATCTACTTCTATTATATTATAATGATCATTTTATCGCTGTTTGGGAATATTATTATTTTATTGTACTATTAATTATTATTATCATTTATAAGCATGATGTATTAGTAATTAGTACGTAGATAATCAATTATATTTATAAATTATGAGCACACAATTTTCTTAATACTATAACGAAATACAATTTAACATAAATAGATATTCATAAATATTTTATTTATATTATATTATACATTTAATTATTTTATTCATAAATATCTATTATTATATTCATTAATCTTTTATTTGTAAGAAACAAAATGATTTAAAACAAGGGGTACTGCCTAATAGTTTAATGTCATTAATTATCATATATGGTCACTTTTGAAAGACCTGACAATTATGTCAATTTTTTATTGGAAAATAGAATAAACAAAATACTTGTGTGCTGAATTCTAATATATGATCCACATTAAGCAGTACCTACCGTTTTACTAATTTAAATAGTCGCTAAATATTTTAAGAACAATATTAAATGTTAAATTACTGTGGTTTATAATTATAAAGAATAAATAAACATCAATCGTGCTAATGGTTAGGCATTTGGATAGACACAAAAAGACGAATTTAGCTATTTAAAAAGTATATAAAACTTTCAACTATAATTAAATATATCATAAGATGCCTCTTAGACAGTCAGAGTACGTATGACAATGCTTATTATTTATGAAATATCAAGAAAATTAAAAATATATATTAATAAAATTGTCGTCTTATAGTGCTATTCCAAATTCCACATCATTAACGATTTTTTACCAATGTCATCTGTGTTTAATTATTACAATAGCTCCAAGTGTTCCTTGTTATTGTTGTAACCTACAGTTATTATTCTCAAAACTTTCATGTTTTCATCAGAGTTGATTTTTTTTGTCTATTTCATAGGTTAGGTTCAAACATACAATTCATACTCAATTACTATAAGCCATAAATTAATAATTTCAAAATAAAATTGATCAAATAAAAATAAATTTTCTATAAATTATGAATTAGAATGTACAACAAACTTTAAGCATTTTATTAGGTATTAATTAAATTTAAAGGGTGTTCGAACTGGACAAACATTTTTAGAAATGCTTAAGAACCTGTTTTAAATTCTCTTTTTTTAATTATAAATTATTCATAAACTGTAAATACTTATTAAATTTTTATTGACATATTTATAGCTAAAATATAATATTATAATATAAATTGACAATAGTCAATCACTTCTCAAAATTATATGGAAGAGTATTATTATTTGGTACTTTTTAATTATGTCTTAGACTTTTTTTTAATATTGCCATAATTAAATTTTTCTAAGTATTATAAATGTTCATACCTGATTATTTTTATCAATAAAAAAAAAAAAATTTACTTATTAAAACTTATTAAAATTTTTTTTTATTTATTGTTTAAACAATCAATTACTAAAGTATAATTAAAACTATTGAATATACAATTTTAATATCAATTAAACAATAATAATTGTATGCATAAACAATATCATAGGAATTCTTACTCACAATAATTAAAAAACTACAACTATGTTACTTCCAATTGGAATTAAAATCAAGCTATCAATAATATAGCATGCACTAAGTTTTTTTTAAACAAAAATAAAGATTATGATCATGAAATAGAACAGTCAACATCGGTTAGTCCTAGAGAATCTTCTAAGACATAGGCAATTGCTCTTATAATGTATGACATTGTTCCATAACTTCCACTCGGGGCACTGTCATAGAAATGTTGACAAATATATGCAGCACCACCGCATAACAGCGAGCCAGATTGGGTGAGTTCTTTGTGTACTTTTGCACAGCACAAAGTTGCATCTCCATTAATAGCAATCTATTATGAGATAAATAAATAAAAATTCGTGAATATGAAATATATATATTATATATAACAAAAATTAACATACTTGATCTTGTAAAAATAGTTCATTAGCTTTATGTACAAAATCTTCAATTGTTATTATTCTATGTGGAGTAGGTGAAATTTCTTGTTCGGCATAGAGTGTAAATATCATCAATGTCTCGACTATCAATTGTCTATACTCAGGATGTGGAATCCAATTCAGTACAGTCTCTACAGCTAAAGCAAATTTCAACTCGCCAGATGTCATCTAAGGTAAGTAAAAATATATTAATTTAATATTCAAATTATATGTATCTATCTTGAAAAATGTAACATACTTCTTGAGTTAAACTCTGTGATAAGAGTTTTCCATCAATAGCTATTCCACAACACTAAAAGATATAAACAGTTTTGTTAATTTTCAAACTTTATTTTAGATCAAAACAATTATTTTTAATGAATTTAGGCATGAACAATATGTATTTATACCTTTTCTAAAATAATCCAAACACGTTTATAGAATTCTCGAGGTACTCGATTTAATGCTCCGTCTAAACGTCTACGCCGTAACCATTGGCCTTGACGATCACTCTCTAATGCGTCACTGTTAACTTCTGATTTATCAGTCAACAATAATCCTTCAATCTGGCTTTTCTAGTAATTACAATTATTATATTAATTTGTTGCTTGTGGTCTATTTTTATAAATTGTTGGTCTAGTGGTTTTAGTCAAAAAACGTATGGTTTAAATTACCAAAACACATTTATCACGCAATTTGTGTTAGTTATAATCACTTTAAACATTTTTATGATTCAAAAACTGTTATTTGATCAATTGTGAAACATACAAATAAGGTAGTGGTAACTTAAAGAATACCATGGTGAGGAAATATTCCACTGCGGGATTAATAATGGGTTAAGTAATATATTATTAATTACCTTACTGACATGACTTGATTTGTAGCTAATTACCGAAAAATTACCACGTCCCACTAAAAAACAAAATCGAATTTATTTAAAAAAATTATTTAATCATATTTTTACCTATAAAATGTAATAACTTACCACTACTCAATATAAATTCTTTTCCGCTCATGATATGATGTAATAGATTTTTCATCTCAAATGGTGATAAATTAAATAAATGTTCGGAACCTTCTTCCCCTGAACAATTTAATGTTCTAGACAATTCACCAGCCATGACTTGTATAATCAAACCAACTCGTAACCTTAACATTTCTAAAAACAATTGAGGTTCGGTCCTTACAAACATGGCCAAATAAACTAAAAGTTCCTAAATTTTATAATCAAAAATGTATATATTAGATATATTTTAAAATTATCAATTGATAATCTTTACCTGTGTTAACATGGCTGTACTTTCATCATCTCCATAAGCATCATGAATTACTTGTCGTAATTCTCCTTCGGGTAAAGGTGTTGATATTGTATGTTCATTAAATGGAGGCATACCAATCGTGACCTTAAATAAAAATGTTAGTCAGTCTTCAAAACACACTTCTTCAAAATATATTTATTTATTTTAAATTCTGAGCGGAGCGATGAATGTATTGATTTTACAATGTTGTGTTTTTTTTTTCTGTCTGTGTACACGAAAACGTGTCGAAATAATGCTTAAATTTCAAACTTTGGGGGTGGTTTCCGATAGCAAAATGAATCTAGTTGGTGCATTGGGGAAGTCATTTTTAAGATTTATTGGCATTTTTTGAATTTCCCAATAGTTTTCAAAAGTGCCGGGAAAAACCAAAAAAAAATTAAGGAAAAACGGGAATTTTTACGCAAAACCAGTTTTCGACTTCGATTTTTGACTTTTTTTGAGTTATTTATAGACCAATGAAATTTTCGATTTTTTTTGAGAAATTTTCTTTAAAGTGTCGATAAAAAAAATTTAGATGCCCAAAAAGTTTTGAAAATTTAATAGAAGGTTTGAGTTGTTTTTATTGTAGCTAAATTATTATATATTATATTGTAACAATTTTTTTTTATATAAGCGTTTATAGTTCAAATTATTACAAAATCTGTCGAAAACACGAAAATTTACAAGTAATGTTGAAGTTGAAAAATCATAACATTTTTTGTGTTTATAACTAAGGATTAAAAATGCAACACTAAGTTTTCCATAAGTTTTCCTTCAAATAGCTATAGAGAAAACTCGTAGCATCATTATAGGAAAAATTTTAAGTAGGTACGTTTGAATTTTAAATTTTTACGAAATAGCGTAACGATAACGATTTATCCCAAACGATTTTAAATATTTGTTATTATTCAAAAAGTAAAAGTCGTAGATACTTGAAAATTTCACCAGTTATTTAGATCGGCGTTTTCTTTACAGGATTTAAATTTCAAAATATTTTAACTTCTTTTGAGCTATTTATTGACAACTGAAATTTTCAATTTTTCTGAAAATTTTTTTTTTTTTTTGAACTGTGGATTACATTTTTTTGGCTCTATCAAAATACTTGAAAATTTGATGCAAAGTTCCTCATAAGTTATTCTTATAGTGATTAAAAAATTATAAGAATACATAGGCATAATTTTTTTTTTATTAGCATTTGAAATTCTAATATTGACAAAAATTCGTCAAAACCATGAATATTTTCAAATTATTTTGTAGGTATAATTCATAAATTTTTTGTATAAGTAGCTAAGAGTTGAAAATTTAATACAAGTTTTTTCATAAGTTTATCTTACAATAATTATAAAAGAATTTAAAGTTTGGTGTATTCAGACCATTAAAACATAAATTATATCCTAGACTGACAAATCATCTCCGTTCAGAATCGTTTTTCGTATACAATGAAAATTATTATTGGATTCAAATTTAACACTCCTATATATAATAATGATCCATACGGCACCTAATGTACAGAAGAGCGGTACCCACTTACCCACTTTTTTTAATTTTAATTTACCTGTTTTTGACGAACTAATAGATCTGTTAAAGCTTTGGCTAAATCTTCCACACGTTTCCCTAACATTCCAGCTGTATGTCTGACTAAACCCCAATGATTTTGTTGACATGCCTTTTCATAAAGTAATTTTAATAAATCTTTAACTAAAACTGGTTTACAGTCCTCCTTCATTCCTATTAAGAGATTGAAAATTGAATAAAAACAAGGGTACTGGTCTAGTTAACCCTCGCCAAGAAGATAATCCCCCCGCCACTCTATTTAATTGACGCCACCACTTACATTTCTTGTGTTTTCGGTGTTATAAAATGTATAACCTGCAGAACTTTAACCACCTGCATAATTATTATTATTTTCTGCATATTATATTTATTCATATAAGAATGATGTATAATTTTTTTACGATTTTTTCATTAATATTATTTATCTATTTTAATTTTAATCACCTGCATTTTTATGTATAATTATAAATGTATAATGTATTATTGTTCATATATTTTTATATGAATTGATTATTGATTATAACATTGAAAATATAAGATATGTAAATGGCGGGCGTCAACTAAAACTGAGAGGCGAGAGAATTAAATTCTTGGCGGGGGTCAACTAGACCAGAACCAAAATAAGTTTAATTTAAATTTATATTCATATTAACCTGTATCATATTCTAAGCCATACGTATCTACTAAGTATTGTAAAATGTCTCCTTTTTCTTCTAAGTCTGATTCACTTAACATAGATAAAATACCATCCAATTCAGCTTCAGCACACAGTAACTCTGTACTTGCTCTAAAATAATGCTTAAGATTAATTTAGAGAATTTTTTAAGAAATATGTATATACTAAATAACCATAAAGTTATGATCTTTAATTTACTTAACATAAAAAAAACAACAAATAATAGTTTAAAAAAAGAAAAAATACGTTGTGACGACATCCTTTTAAAAATTTTAAACTGCTTTCTTCAACACTAACTTTTCTCTTAATTAACTACACAACTGTTTAAGGCCAAAACCATCCCATTCATATGATCCTATATATAAAGACAACTATTCAAGAGTAATAGCATCTTTTTCTAAATATTTTTAACGCTTAAAATGTGGTATCTCCTAGCATGAACCATTTTGTATTTACCAATGACAAACCTTAGCAAAAGAATTTTGATTTAGAACAAATATTATTGTGTTGTTAACATTTTGAATTGTTATCTTTTTATCAAGTAATAATAATAATAAATTTAAATTATAAGAAGTACAGTTGGTTTTTAATAAAATAATTTAAATATTTAAAAGGGCAATTAACTGTTTTAACACCTTGATAACCTTCAAAAAAGGATTATAATATATTCTCTAAATAAAAGAATTATTTGTGAATAATTATAAATCTTTTCAGCATTAACTTAATACCTAAAATTAATAAAAATATTTATATTACTTAAAACGACTATGAAGTCGAGGACGATGGTGTTCTCTTTTAATTGGCATTACTAAATTATTATCAGGTGATGGACTTCTTTGTGCTAATAAATTTGAAGCAGCCAAAGTTTCGGCTACTTGGATACGTCGTTCTTCAGCTGTAAACAATAATTTAAAAAAATCAAAATTAAATAAATAATAAAAATATAGTAAAAAGTAATTACCGTCAAGCATAAATGATCTGGTTTTTTTTATAGCTCCTTTAACCGACATTTTTCGTTTTACTTTCAAATTTTTGTTTGGCATACAGGTTAATAAAGTAGACTGGTTTGTAAAACTTTTGATAATATGATCATCTAAATATTGTTCTACCTCTGTATTAAGCTCTAAAAGTTAAAATCTATGATAAATAAAAATCCTTAAGAAAATTTCAGAGAAACTTACTATAAGGCATTCCAATTTCTTGGCTACCTAAGAAACTAAGATTTGTTACACAAGAAGTGCTAAGAAAGCCATTAAGGTTTCCCAATGTTACTCTAGAAAAAATAAAATTATAATATATATTTTGAGTACTTAAAACACTTATATGCCATGTTACCTAGTTCCATTAATATAACCACTTTTCAATTTTTTGATTGTTGTTATAACAGCTAAAGGAATTTTACCTTGATCTATAAACAGTATAAATATTATTAATGGTTGAAAATTAATAAGATAATATAATTTATTAATATTTCAAAGTTTAAATCAATTCTGTACAGCAGTTATTTAATTTAAAAACTTAAGACATGGCCATGCGACAAAAACCACACAAAGCTTAAACAACATAATATGCAAAATTTGATACTAAATAAATAGATATGTTTAAAATATTTTTTACACCATTAATATTGATAGTTTTGAGTATACATAATATATATTCACCTTACCTACAAAATTTGAAGAAGCAATTATAGTGTATGTTGGACGACCTAACATATGCTTCCAACTCATTGTCAAAAATGCTAGGTCCATCATAATATTGTTTAATAACAATTCGATATCATTTCCCATATAATATTGATCCAAATCAAGTGTCTACTAGAAAATAATACCTAATAGCACTAATTCATTGACTAAGTACTACATAGTAAACATATAAAAACAAAATAAAAGCATAACTGCCTTAAATATTTCTATTATTTCGTGATTTATTTTGAATAATACCCCAAAGTTAATTTATATCAATCAACTAAAGCTACTAATTAAAATCAAAACACATTCACAAACTTCAAATTCAAACTAATACATATATATATATATATATACATATACACATATATACTTATATAAAAAAAAGTATTTTGTCAGTTGTTTATTAATACACTAAAAACACACTATTACTATAATTATTGTTATCTAAAATATTTATTTATTATTTACAAAAAAGGAAAATATAATTTAAATGAAAATAAATAATATGCTGTCAATTTCTTAAAAAAAATTGTTAAATTAAACTCTAATTTTGTTAAAAAATAAAATATTTTATAATTATTATTAGTTTATTATTTAGCAATATATTAACACAAAATTATATTTTTGAATATTTATAAAACAATAAATACCATAATGCAGTTTTTTTATAACAATAACAACTGTAGGTCGGCCTAATAGGTTTTGCCAACTAGATTTTAAGAAATTTATTTCATTCTTAAATAAATCTATCAACAAATTATTGTCAGACGCAATGTAATACCTTTGACGATCTGTAATCTAGATTTAAATAGTTAAAAAATAAAATATACTTTAATACAAAACTCAAGAAAACTTGTATGTACCTATTCTATTTGCATTTTTTTTTTTTTTTTAATTGTTTTAAACTAAAATTTTATAATATTTCTTATACAATTTTTATATTATTTTATGAGTGTTGATATCATCAAAATGTATAGTATGAACTACTAAAATAATGTCAACAAAGGCTTTTATATTTTTTCTTTAAATATTATAGTTAACATATGAAATACATTTACATTTCATCTACATTCTACATAGTATACTCTTAACATTAAAAATTAAAAATTGATTGTAAAAATAAACATTTTATTAATTATATAACCATACCTGTGGAGTGAAGGCAAATATTCGATCTTGCAATGTATATAATTTGCTGGTACTAAGAATTCCAACATCACGAGACTTTCTTCCAGATAATCCAAGTTTTTCATTTCGGCCTGGTATTTAAAGGTAAAAAAAATAACAATTATTAATATTTTGGAAAAAAAAAATAATAAAGCTATGATTTAGATTTAATACAATTTTATTCCAAAAATATTAAACTTAATAAAAGTATTCTCTTAAGTACAAAATACTTTTGTTTTTAAATTATAATAATATTATTTTATCAAACATTCAATCAGTAATAATACGGTAAATAAAATGTAGTACAAAACCTTACCTAAATATGTATAAAGATGACTAAGAACGGTTGAAGGTTGTACTTCAATTGGTGAAACTTCACTAATGGTTTGAACAACGATATCATGTTGAAGAAGCAGATCACGAATTGCATTATCTTCAGCCAACACAACAACTTGTACAACAACATCGGGTTTTTTTTCCAAACATAATCGTCGATTTAATGGATCTAGTTCTCCAACAGCTAGAAAATTCTATGAAAGTATATAGTATTTACTGTAAATTATCTGTTATAAATATATAATATCTAAAAAAAATAGCTCACTTCTTGTAAAAGTTTTCCAAGCATATAGAGTGACTGTGCCCATAAAAACGGACATCTTCCTAATGCTATTCGTTTTTGACTCCCTGGATTTTCTATTTCTGCATTTATATTCTCACTCTCTAATGCATATAATTCAGGAACAAGTTTGATATCATCTTCAGAATCTATCATTACCTATTCAATATTCGTGAAAGTTAATATTTGAGTAAACTATGTAACATGTACAAGGTTTAAATTATTATTATGCAAACTTTTTTTTTTTGTTTACCTTTTCTAAAGCATCAACATAGAAATTTGCAGTTTCTGTATCATTTTGAAAACAATAATCTAATATGAGATAACAAAAAAATAATGGCCATTCACATTCAATTTTTTCAAACACTCTCAGTTCATGAAGGTCATAATGGAGTCTATTTGGATCCTATAAAATATATGTTATTAAAGGTAAAACAATATTAGGAAAATTAATTTACTTCACGTGGAGTCTTGTGGCCATCTCTTAAAAACCGTTTACAGCCATATTTTCCCATTAAATTTGTAACAATAGCACTTCTTGTTAACTGAATCAGTTGTGGATCATCAACAGAAAAAGCCGGGAAGCTAATGACCGATAAAAGACTACTGTCTAATTCCTTTGAATTTGATTCTCTTGGCAGCATAGACTAAAAAATATAGTTATTTCAACCATAATACTCAAGCAAAGTATTTTTACTTCACTATATTCACTCATACTGGTCATCACTAACCTGTAATACTGCATGGCATTTTTGCGCTTCATCCGACAATATATGTATCACAGAAAATGGCCCACCTCGTGCTCCAAATAAATCCAAATCATTCATTGCTTCCAAAGCAGCCTTAGCCATACCGATACTACTTGCATTTAATTCAGGTAGTCCATGATTTGATTTATCACCTCGTTCCCATACACCATAATCCTGAGTAAAATCCATTAATATTTTTAGTTTAAATAAAAAAAAAAAAAATGTACTAACCGGTATACAATACGCAGATTCAATATAAAATACTAAATTTTGAATAAAAGACACTTCATCCAAGTTAAACACAATTTGAAGACCTTAAAATATAATAAGGAAAAGTATTATAAGTTGTTAAAATAGGATAAATTACTAATACATTATTTTTTAGTGTTATAAAATATCAGAATATTTTACTGAATTATTGGAAAATACATTTTTTGGAGTACATAGCACATACTGATATTAGTACAAATTAATAGTATTGAGCAGATATCAGCACTATCTACTTTTGACCTACTACCATCATATAACAAAGCAAATTTGTGTTTAACAGAGTTATTCATGTATTATTAGTTTTAATCTGGCGTGGGTTGTATGCTGAGAATTTATAATATAATATATCTATGTTTTAGTTAACCAAAACACATTTATCATGCAATTTGAGTTAACTATAGCTACTTTTAAAATGTATATATTTAAATATTTATTGAATCAAAAATTGGATAACATATTATATAATTAAATAATTGAGCTTAAACATTATAATTATTAATATCGCATATAGAGTATTTCTCTCACTATTTAAATACGAATCATGTTAGACAATACATACATTTTTTATATGCAGGGCTTTGATTTTATAGTACTAAAAATTACTAAAATATGTGCTATAATATGCCCTTTAAAATCTTAAAATAAATGCTATATGCCCTAAAAACACAATAAATAGCAAAAATGAAAATTTATTCTGTTCACAAATTAAAAAACTTTTATATTTTTAAATTAATACATCAAATTTTTTTTTTTAATTGATATTTACAAAAAAAAAAAAAATAATAATAATAATAATGATAAAAAATTTAGGTACATTACAAACTTTTTTTTTTTTTTTTAATAATAGGTAGGTGATACTACTTGAATTTGTTGATTCATTAAACTATAAAATATAAACGGTTTTTGAGTATGGCAACTATTCAAAATCGTCATTTTGTCATGATTCATTGTTTCTTACCATGTAATATAAATTAGTTTTATGAAAATTCGATATAAAAGTTATATTAATATAGATAATTAGCCGAAAATGACACCAAAACTTAAAAAATAGCACTAAAAGCTAAAAATTGTTAAAATATGCAAAAAGTAGCAAAATAAAATTTCATATTTGGAGTCTCTGGTATACAAAACAAATGTATAGCTTAGTCTGCTATTTTTATCTGTATCCAATAAAAATTAGCAAATGCTATAAAATCCAAGCCCTGTTTATATGTTACTAATAGTAAAGTAGATAAAAGCTCAAGATAATAAAAAATATTTTTATTAAATGAATACATTTGCATGTATGCAAAATGTAATGTACTAAATGAATATATAATATCCTATATCAATATAAATATAAAAATTAAAAATTTTATATTATAATTGTTGGCATTTTGTATTACATTTTTTTGACATTTTTGCATTAAATTCATAGCCGTAATTATAAATCAATAATATTTTATACTATACATTTTTCCTCTTGTCTCATAAAAATTCAACGTTATTGGACTAATTGTTTTATTAGTCTACCACACTCTTTATTATTTCTTATTTTGGTACAATGATTATTATTTTAACTAAGTGTTGGAAATAATTCTCGTCTTGCAAAAATTGTACCCACATGTTTTCATTGTGAATAACTATATCCATGTAGGTATCATAATGTAGCACTCATAATGAAAACTACAATTTTAGTAAAACTCACAGTAATGTATTTTGATAAAGATAGTGAGATTGAAACTGAATAGCTTACATTCAGCACACATACCATGACAAGCATAAGCAATACACCACATCTTTATCTCCACACAAAAATAAATATATTTCCCCATTTCATGTACAGGAAAATACTTTGTAGGTCGCACATTGAACTGGTGCCTGACATACTCTCAAACAATTCAACCATTTAATAATAAATTAGTGATAAAAATATGAATTTTTCACTATGATTTTTAATTAAATAATTATTATAAACAAGACAAAACTAGCTTAATATTAATATTTGTTTAATAACAAACTAAATTATACAATGTAAATACTATATAATACTAATAATATTTCTTAAAAATTACCTGAAGCTGTCATCTGTGCTAATATAAGTAAATATAATGAAATAGCATCAATTTGTAAGTGTCCCCATTCATTATCACCAACAACTGTTTGTCCTGTTGCAGAACTATATTTAGCATGTAGAGAATGTAATGGGTTTTGGGAAACTTTAAATTGTTCTACTTTATCTTTTTGCTGCATCATTGCCATTAATAACCCACGCATCAATTTTACACAACTCTGTAAAATATTAAACTATGAATTATAATTTAAGCCTAACTTAATTATGTGCAATTATTTATATCATTTTTTTTTTTAAATTAATATGTACTTTAAAAATTGTAAATAATAAAAATTTATAAATAACTACCTATTACTTATTTTATGAAGTTATACAATAATATCTTATCCATATTCAATATTAAAATGTATTATGGTTACTAACTAAAATAATGTCATCAAAGATTATAGTTGTTAATTTAGGTAACAATGGAGAATACTTTATACTGTTAAAAAAAATAAAATAAAATAAAATAAATAGTATAGTATGAGTACAATGACTTATGAAGCTATGAAAATACACTTCATTATATGTATACTAAAAAATTTTTATGCATAAGTGTTCAGGTATTCTTTGGAACTTATGTTTTAAAGTTACAACTAATAATAAATAAATATTTTAACATTATGATTAAGCAGATAAACAAACATAAAAATGTAAATGGTATTGAAAAGAAGTTAAGACATTAAACAATTTGCAAAAAAATAACATTATGAGCTTGTGTAACACTTATTATTTATTATTCATTCAATGTACCTGTTCAAGTTCATAAGTTTTGGCTCGGTCTTCATCCATATCTGCCATTTTTTTACAGGCCATAGATAAGCCCCATACAGCCAATACTGTATAAATATTGTCCCTGATCCAAGCATCTGAGTTACTTGGGCTGGCTGGAAATAAGCCTGTGACTGGATTCTACAATATTATACATAAAATTATTATCAGCACTTTAAATTGGAATTAATTGACGTTAAGAAACAAAACTGAGAGTACTTTGTCTCTCCAGTCACTGCTATACAATAGAATCACTCTGTTCAGTGGATTACTAATGTCTGATTAGTTAGTTAACACTGACTGGTATGAACATTGATGGAGGATAGGATACAGGAACAAAAATGGTATTACAATAATAATATGTTGATCTTACCTGATGGCACAATATGATGTTGTGGACCATTTTATGATAGTAGTCCAGTCGCTGACCGGCAATGCTTCTGTTGTTCATTTTAGACATTCTTCGTACAGACCGCCAAATTGGTCACAAAACGTGTGAGGAACCAAACCGAAGGTAACAGACGAAAACTTGGGTAGGTACTACCAGAGGCGATGATTAGAAACGAACGGCACAGGTTTGCAGAACACGGTTTGACAGTGCAATCGATATGAGGAGTAGGTAGTTAACAAAACAAATTGTAAATAGCTTGACAGCGGCGAGGCCGGGCACGTACAGTTGAAAAATCGAACTTATCGGACTTGGAAGTGTGAGACGTGAGTGATCGAGACTCAAGGGACCCGGACGATCGTACGCGACGTATTTCTATTTATAATAGTAATAGTAATAATAAGTAACCATCCGACAAGACGCATTATGTATTGTACCTACTATAATTATAATTGTAGTATTGTACAGCTATAGTAATCATTGGTTTTTCTCTTTCACTCGCCTTTGCATCGGCCACTTGCGTCTCTCTCTAACTCACTGGCTAGTGGCTAGTTCAAACTTTTTGAATATTGAACTGTTCGTATCTCGTTTAACTATTATCATTTTTCTCGCTTTATCAGCTCGTTCGTTATCAGCGCTTCGCACGGCCCGGTAATTTTTTACAGTCGTCACTAAAAGTTTTAATCTAAAACGACGACGACGTCATCCGCCACTACAATAATAATATTATGTTATATTACAATGATTTTAGCGAATATCGTGTCAGTATTATACTCGAGTTTACAAGG
>VUJU01003695.1:0-23910 GCA_009835225.1 Aphis craccivora | reverse complement strand
CTTAAAAATATTCTAACGTTTTAGGTTTTTTTTTCATGTTAATTTATTTGTTTATTTCAAATAGACTAGCTGGACTAGCTCGAATGATTTTTATAAAACGTTGCAACGTTTATCGGTGTGACTGAAATGTTTTTGACCAATACACCAATATATATACATATAAACCTTAATATAGTGTACACTGCATATAATATATATACTGCCAGGTACTGTATATTTATTATGTTCTGCGATGCGTAATACGCGTGTATGGTTTTTTTTTTACAGCTACGGTAGCATGGTCCACGCCAGCAATATATAGGCGCAGAATTAATTACAGGCAAGGCGCTAGTGGAAAGAGGCAGGAAGTGTCATATCCTATATAGGCAGCAAATGCCGGATATCCGGTTCATCTAGTGAAATCCCCTAGTTGCTGTATATACGCTGACAATGTGTATACGCGAGTAGTAATACTGTGTATGCGCACGCTGTATGTGAGTGCACGTGTGTAATATATTATTTCCTATGCAGTAGTACAATAACAGCTTCGAATAACAGTTTCGCATATAACTAAACTGCAAATCCTACAGCAGTATATTATCGGTCTTCAAAAATAAAAAGCTCAAAAATGATAATACAAATTAACTGCAAATATCACATTACACTATTATTATTGTTGCATACTTTTTTAATATTTAGTGTTCTGTACAAAATATCTGATTCCTTCGAGAAAATTTAACAATTTTAAAAACTTGAAAAAATAAACAACAATTAATACTTAAAACATTATACTTCTATAATACAATAGATGTGCAAAATAATATGTTTAGTGTTAAAAATATGACATGTAAATTTATGCAAAATTTTACTTATTTCGTTCAACAGAAGATTATGTAATATGCAAAAATCTTGATAAAGTTATATTTAGACCATGCAAAAATAAAATATTGCTCATATTTTATTATCATACTAAACATGATATCTTAGAATTTATAAACCATATAGTAGTCACTATTGTTAGTTAAAAATAAAAAAGTTTTCATTTTACGAGTACCTAAGTTTATTTTTTTAATGCAGTTTATTATACATTAATATATATATTTCGGAAAATTACTAATAAGTATATCATATATTAGATATAACATACCGTAAATATATAATAAACCAAACAATTTTTGCAGTTTTATTTATGAATTAATATTCGTTTTAGTTACATATGAAAAAGAGTAATTACGGGTTGTCGAGTGTTGATAATAATAACTATATGTACATAATATTATCTATAATTTTGTATAATGTGTGTTTACCTATAAACTAGTTGTTTAATTTTAATGCTTATAAGCATTGATTGTTTTATTTGAATTTTAAGTTAAATATATTCAGGTTTTTATAAAGTGTATAAAATATTAAGTGACCAATGACCATAACATCAACAACAACAAAAAACATTTAAAATAATAATAGTTAAATTGTTGATATTTACAAAATAATAAATAACAAAAGTATTTTACCTTAAATTTCAAGTATGTAGGTAGATACTTATTGAATTTGCTTGTATGCTTTAGATTTAATTATAGGTACTGGCTACTTTACAATGCATTGCAACGAACAAGTAAAATCATTTATTCTTTTAATGATTTATTTCAATTGGAATGCTTTAATTCAACGTAAAATATTTAATAATATAAACTACAATTGTCAATTATTTACCTAGATTAATTGTTAATTGTTATTCTGTCGGTCAACTCTACATATAGCTAGGTATTTATTATAATTGGTAGATAAATTAAACACTCTTAAGACGTCTAGTGTCTATTAAATTATAATTGAACTAAAATGAATCGTTATATTAAGTTTAAACACAATTAAATTTTGTATGAATTTTAAAAGTAATGAAAGTGGAAAAAACAGTATTTAGATACCTGCTGTATATGATACTATAATATAATATTAATATATATTAATCATATTACTTTCCACTTGGTCGCATCTGCCGTCAACAGTAAAAATAAATAAACCGCTACACAGGAATTACAATTTAGAAGTACCGCTGATACGTGAACAAAAATCATTAAAAATATACGAGTGCGTACCTACTACTTTATTTTATTACTACATGGCATAACTATTTTGCATTAACATAAAATCCAATTAACATTTAAAATATTTATCTATGAAAAATATCAGATTTTAATAATGGCACATACTTGCATGTATATTATTATATTATATGAATTGGTAGGTAGGTACTTACTCAAGCGTACTGGCAGAATAAAATTCCATTCGGTACAAGATAAAATTCAATGGGTAAATTAGTAAATATTTAGGTTTACCTACACCAGCTGGTGGCTAGTGGCTATAGAGATTAAAACAATCTTTATTATTCTATAACAATTATTCAGAAATATTTTATAAACTATATTATAATGTAATGTCATATTATTGTTATGGATGATATTAAATAACATAAAATACGGTTAATAAAATCCCAAGTATAGTAACGACTAACGAGCCCTTCACAATATGAACATTCTTGCACTTGGTACCTAATACCTATATATTATACCTTGTGTCGTGTATAGTGTATAATGCATAAATATAAAATTAAAGTGTATTTGTTTTGTATAAACATGCGTATACTTAAATAATAGTCAAAAGATTTCGTTATTTACCTTCGGCCCGTTCGGGGTAAAACTCGAACAATTTTTTTGACATATATATACATATAAAAATTGAGACAAAAATGTATAAGAATAATTTATCAATTGAGAACGGATGAACCGATTTCGCTAATTCTCTTTTTGTTGTATTTATTATTGTCTGGAGAAAATTTTCACGAAAGAAAATTTTTAAAAAGTCAACCGAATAAGTAGAAAAAGTGCAAAATCTATTTATTGATGTCTGGGATTTGAACTCGATACCGTTGTATTTATTATTTACTCCATGGTAGACGTAGACATCTCTATATGGCAATTAAAACATCAGCTCTATGTACAATCAGTATAATGTATGGTTTCTATCATAGACCTTATACTAAGGTTTCTATAGTTATTTTATAGTTTTGTGTTCATTATTTTGTTAAATGGGTTTAGAAATTTGGAATTTGTTGAGTGAATTTTTTTTTACAATAGTTGTCAGGTGAAATCAAAATTCAACGGCAACAATTTATGTGTTCCGCCTCGAATGATAAAAAAAACTGAGCCGTTACGGGACGCCTGCCAAAGGTGAAACATCAAAAAACAACCGCAAATAGAAGCATTCATCATTCTTTGGATGAACTGTATACCTATACATTCGACCAAGAGCAAAATAATAATAATAATAATAATAATCAGTAGAACGCACTCTTTGCTAACTTTAACTTTGCTTCTTGCTCTGAAGTCGAACCATACTAACGTGGTGCTCTTCGTGTGCAATTTCTTGTTCTTCTTCTGTCCTTTCATTCACAACGTTTCGAGTCCTATAGTTGCATCTTTTCTTTTACTCCTAACTGAGTGATGAATGTATATTGGTTTAACAATGGTATTGACTCTTTTTATAAAACCTTTTTTTCGGTTTATTATTTTATGGAAAAAATTTACAAGAAAATGTATTCAAAACATATTGGACAATTGAAATTAAACGCAAATGTATGACGTATATATACCAACTCAAAAAAGGTAATTGTTTATACCTTTATGTTTTATATAATACAAAATAATCATAAAACAGTATGAAAATCATCCTATATAACTAATAATAGTTTTTGATTAATTTATATTAGGTACTATTACAAATAGTAATTAATTAACTTATTGATAGTATAGATGAATTAATATTTACCAAACATAATATATTTATTATATTATTTATAACTTTTATAAGTATACCTAATGCTAATACACTAATATCTAATAATATAATAATGTAGGAAAACTTAATTTTGTTACTCATAGCACCATTGTTATAGAATTTTACAGTATTGTAACGAACATCTATCTGATTTTGACTTTTTTTTTTTTGTTCGACAATAGTTACAAGTTAAAATTATTATTTGTTCATTGATTGTATACTAAATATAATACATGTTCCTCCCTTATTATATATATATAGGTTAGGTATATTTATATACCTTCTATATTCTTTGCCCTAGCGGGCGTTATTACCAATAAAATAATAATAAAAACTATTTTTTGTTGAAATGTTTATTTGTTTCATTATGAGCTAGTGAACAATTGAACTGTTGAACTGTTGAAGTCTTATAAATATTTTTATTCTTATTAACCTATTTAGTATTTATAGACTTGTTTAATACAAATTGTTCGACAATATAGGTTTTCTTATATTTTGTTGTAATTTAAAAATTATTTTCGGTAGAAACTTGATATATTCGCCGTATTCTTCATCAAAATTGTCTAAACATAATAAAATTTAAAAACTTTTAAGCTAGATATTTATAAACATTTATTATTTTCAATTTTTTTTTTTTTATAAATGTCAATAAATTTCAATAAAGAAAATAATTTATCTCGATCAAAATCTTTTCAAATTTAATACAAAGTTCCTCGTAAGCTTTTCATGTACCTACTATTTAAAAAATATTAAAAATTTGTAGTTAATGTTTTTATAAATCTTCCCAGTTATGATTTTGACAAAATTCGTTATAATTATAAATATTTTTATATTATTTTGAAGTTATATTTTTTCAAAATATTTTCTTAAATAGTCTGCAAACAATCAACATGGAATACAAAATTCAGAAATTTTCATTAGCAGCTGATAAAAATGACTCTATAATACAAATGTATTTTAATACAATTGACATATATTTCATAAAACGCGTTATACATAGATACATAATATTATATAAATTATACATAGATATACACACTCATTTTGGGTGAATTCAGTCGAAAATGACATGGACGTTTTTATGGATCGGGTCAACAAAAAGGTCAATAAAAAGGATCCGATGAACGAAATCCCGGAAGTTCCGGTCGCATTGATGCTGGGCGGGTAAAAATCCTAGTTCCGGTCTGGCGGATGTAATGACTTGCGGTGGACGCACCAAAGCTTTATAGATGACACGGTCCACTGAGGAGAGGCGACAGTCTCTGTAGCAGCAACAGCAGTTTTCCTAAGCATTCACACACACACATACATATACGCACTCACGAGAAGATATCGCGAACGAGCGACGGTTTGTGTGCGGCGATAGTCCGGTTAACTATCGTATATATACATTATACATATGTGGGGTTGGTGGAACGGGGGTTGCAATCGGATATAGAAAAGGACGAAATCTGGTAAAGAATCCTCATTTTTCTCCCCCGACTCTATATATACACGTCCTTTCGAGTACGCACAAAAATGTATATGTATAAATATATATTTTATAATATATATTTTATATATAAAAGGGAAATATAATCGATTTTCGTTCAGCTGTCTTATATTTTTTCAATATGCGTACCTAATATACAACGAACCCGGCCACCGTCCCTTATTCTATTAATAATACATATATTATACATTTATATAATATATATATTATTATTTCTATATGTTTGTATATAGAGTATTAAAGACACTATACGAGCCTCGTGCGTGTGTGAGTGTGTACATATAATATTATATTAAATACGTAGGCACCTAAACGGCGTACGCATTCGGTGGCTATTGCGTGTAAAATATTTCGAAAGACGTGTGTATAATAATACATATATATATTTCAATATTCGTGTACAATTTGTGCCGAAATTATGTGCGGTGTCAAGAAAAAAAAAATAAAATTACCGTACGCACATTTTGCAGAATAATGCGTAGGTATATCTATTATATTATTATATATGCATTATTTTACCTATATAGTAGCAGCTCTACACACCTTCTGCTGCAATGCGGCTGATTCGTTTGCTCGGTTACAAACGCAATTCTTTGTTATATTTCAACCGCGCACAGAAAACCGTTCTTTTATTATACACCGACAAGTATATATTATTATACTCAATTTTTAAGATATTCAGCAGAGAGCAATCAGCGTTAACTAGTTTCAGAGTTAATTTTTAACTCTACTAATACTGTTTACGCGTATACTATAATATAGTTATACGTGTTTTGCAAGTATAACTGATAAAAACTGCGTGGGTTTAAATAATTTTTTTTTTTTTTTTGTATTAATTTGACCTATTTCGCAATTATTATTCAGTTGGCATTACGTTATGAATAATTTTTTCTAATATTACAATAAGGTGTAGCTAACTATGCCGATGTATTTCAAAACTGTTATTATAATATTAGGTACTCGCATTAATTATATTGTGTGGTGACTTAAAACTTTAGACTCGTGGTCCTCATTCTAATAAATTTAACTCAAATAATTCTTATTACATTTTTAACAATATATATAATGTAATGCTATTAATAATACTATATTTTACATTTCATATTATGGTTAATGCCTGAAGGTTATAACTTATAAAAGTTCGTACTATAAAATATTTTTAATGTTACGAGTTATGTATGCAAATAAAATACTATAAAGTATATATAGATATAATAAGTTACACTCATATATTATAGTACAAGTACTTAACCAGTTAGGTTCGTACATTTATATTTACTCATTACTTAGGACATTTAGGTCATAACTTGTTGTATCACTTGTATCCAAATATATCCCAAAATCAAAAAATTTTTGATAACTAAAATATCGTAAAATGTGCTTGAAGTTGGCTGATTGCCAGCATGACATCACGTTAACATTTGTATGTAAGTATAATATTTATAGTTAGATTTAATAAATAGTTAGATTAATTTTAAACCATTGCCTACTTATACTGATAGTATAAATTCAAAAGTTAACAAATATATAGCCACTTATTATTTATGATATAAATATAATATGCTGTTCTCTATTATAATAATTAATAATATAATAAATGCAATGTTATCGGTGACAATGTATTCTACTGACCATTCAATTATTTAGTATAAAAGCAATCTAAATGTATGGGTGGCTCAATAATTCGAAGATGTTGGGACTTATAAAAATCTTCAAACTACTGAATATTGAGTGTTCGAATATCTTGAGGTTCAAAATATCGAGAAAACAAATAACATATTGTATATTGGTAAAATTGTAATAATAATAATGCAAATATATGGTAAATATACTAAATTGTGTTCATAACTCGCTTAAAAATTAAAATATCGTAAAAAAACGACACTTGAGTACAAATGACATTCTTACAAAATTTATATTTAATAAAATATTTTAGATTCTGAACGGAGTGATGAATGTCTTGATTTTACAATGATGTGTGTTTTTTTTTCTGCAGGTGTCTGTGTACAGCATAACTTATCGAAATAATGCTTCAATTTCAAACTTCGGGGGTGGTTTCCGATATCCTTGGTGCGTTATAGAGGAACATTTTCCAACAGTTTTTAAAAAAATCAAGAAAAAAAAGTGACAGAAAAACGGGAATTTTTACACAAAACCAGTTTTGGGCCAAATCGATTTTTTTTATAATATACTAAATACTAATCGCTATAAATACTTGAAATTTTCACCAAATGTTTATATTAGTTATACTTATACAGTTAAATATATTCATATATTCATACAGTTCAAAATATTTTGACTATTTTTGAGCTATTTATAGACAATTGAAATTTTCGATTTTCCTAAGAGCTCTTTTTTGAAGTGTCAATAAAAAAAATTTTGAGTACCCAAAAAAAACTTGAGAATTTAATACAAGATTTCACATAAGTCGTTCATAACTCATTGTAGTAAAAAAAAAAATCAAAAATCGTTGGTCTCAATTTTTTTAATAAGCGTTTTTAGTTTAAACTTTTACGCGAAGTATGTCAAAATCGCGAAAATTTACAAGTAATTTTGTAGTTGAAAAATCATAAAATTGTTTGTGTTTATATCTAACATAAAAAAAATTCAACACTGATTTTTTCATAAGTTTCCTTCAAATAGCTATAAAGAAAACTCAAATAGTTATTATAGGAAAAATGTTATGAGCATTTGAATTTTAAATTTTTACGAAATTGCGTAACAACTAACAATAACGATTTATCCACAAATGGTTTTAAATATTTGTTATTATTCAAAAAGTATAAGTCGTAGATACTTGAAAATGTTACCATTTATTTAGATATTTAGATATGCATTTTCTTTACGTGATTTAATTTTCAAAATATTTTGTTTATTTCAATGCTATTTATAGGCATTTAAAATATTCGTTTTTGTTTAGTTTTTTTTTATATAAATATAGATAAAATTGTTTGGCTGAGTCGCTGAGTCAAAATATTTAAAAATATAATACAAAGTATTCTTTATAAGTTATTCTTATAGTGATTTAAAAATTATAAGAATGTATTAGCACAGTTTTTTTTTTTATTAGCATTTGAAGTTTAAGTATTTATAAAAAATCGTCAAAATCATGAATATTTGCAAATTATTTTGTAGGTATAATTCATAACAATTTTTGTATAAGTAGCTAACAGTTATGATTTGAAAATTTAATACAAGATTTTCCAAACGTTTGGCTCACAATGATTATAAAAGAACTTAAATTTTGATTTATTTAGGCAATTAAAACATAAACCACTTTTTTCAACAACAACTGGAAATTACATTAATTTAATACATTTAATCGACAAGGCGTTTAATATCTTATTATTTTATCAAAATATAGAAGTTAATGAATACCTACATTAAAACCATAATTATTATTATAATACAAAATTTTAAGTATAATCTCCTCAAAATTATAATTTCAAATGACGGGGGGCTGAATTAATAAATGGATAGGTACCAGCGTAACACCAATATATTATTCTTGTTGACCATTATATTTTTAATTTTGTTATGTTTTGGCAGCTGATGGTTTATTATCTTTTTACTTTATAGTATGCGATAGATAATTTACTCTTATAGACATTTGAGTAAATATCTCAGAGATTATGAATAAAAATAAATAACTATTTACAATTCCATGGTATTTTGCCGTGTAAAAATGAAATGTTTTGCTCTTCGATGATGGGGGTAACGTCAAACGCGACGGCTCGTTTTTGCGGTCCGAGTCCGCGCTCCAGTATATCTTATCTATCTCAGTGTATCAACTATAGTCTTACTGATAATACACTATCATTAATATAATCACTACATTATCTCCTTTTCAAAATGTTATTACTTATTATTAGTGTTTGAAAATTTTAACATAATATTATAAAAATCATAACATGATGTTTTAAATTTTAACACTATAAAATACAATATTTAATAGTAATATTAGTAATGACATTTAATTGTTCAATACTTTTCGTAGCCAAACCTTAATGGCACTTAGTTTATTTGTATTAATTGTTGGTGACTTTCCATCGATCATATAATAATAATTAATCATTATCCATGTCTCTTGGATACCTCAACTGGATCTAATGTACTCATACATTCAGGTATATTACTAAGAAATATTTATTTTTATTTACTGGTAACCATTTGAGATGAAACTCGGACATATTGCATAGGTATGACAGTATGACACCTAATGGTGTTTACTACAGTCTGCAAGCGAGCCTTTGACACTACATAAGTTTTTTACATTTCATATTAATTTCATTATTAGAGAAGTCCTTACATACTGTGATGGTAACACTAAAGGTAAATTATATCAGCTGCATTTTAAGGCTATCGCCACAGTGAGGTCAAAATAATATAATTTTACTGCCACCGTTATTGTGCTGTTACTTTTGGTGTTAGAGTGAATTGACCTATTATACAATTTAAAGGTAAGATTATTATCTAGAGCGCCCCGTGTAGGCTTTTATTGGTATTATTATTTTTAAGTAAATTATGATCATTTTAAAATGTACAGTTTCATAAAAATCATAATTTAATTAAAAATAATAATATCAATAAAAGCCTATGTGGGATCTTACCTTTAAACTTTATTATAGATTAATTTACTCTAATACCAAAACTAACAGCACACTATTGAAACTGGTGAACAAAAATTTGCTATGTCGTAGACGTCTAAGACGGAGACAGCACATGCGGGTACTACGTCCTCTTATAATAATATATATATATTATACAGTATTTTTTAACTGTCACAAATCTTTTTCTATTTTATTTGTTTGTTTTTTATTCCACAAGTTATATTTTTATAGAATTTTTAACCATTTAAACAAGCTAATTGACTTTGTTTTTTTATAATGTTTTTACTTATTGCTTCTCATCATTATTCATACAATCATACATTTCTTACTTATTGCTTCAATTTTTGTTCTTACTATTCTAATTTGATCATATCAAGCAATATCCTAAGCACTCTATTTAATGTTTAACTTAAAATTATAAGTAACTTTACCTCTAATATTTATTATACCATTGTTTTAATACTTGCATAATTATATACTTAAAATAATATGTTATCTTTGTGTAAATACTACTATAATTAAAGTTTTTTTTTTTGTTTATCAATCCGAAGATTGGTCTAACAATTAAGACAATTAAATTAAAATATTTTGTTTAATGTAACCTATTAATATTATAATTTATTTCTATATCATTCGCTATACTGATTTTGTATCAATAAATATTTAAATTTTTTCAAAGACTACTCCATACCTCTTACTCCAATGAAAATTAATATCCTTCTTTAATTATTGATATAACACATGAAATTCAATTTTTCAAATTTCAAATGTATAATAAAATGTAAAATGTATACCTATTGTATAACCCTCAAATAGAGTTTATCTACATTCAACTTATTTAATTTATGTGACATCAAATCATACTTTTATTTACATTTTTTTTCATTTATTAGAATATCACCTAAATAAAAAAACTAATTTTCTGATTTTTTTAAATTTTATAATATATTTATTATTTATTAACAAATAGGTATTTCTTTGAATAGAATTTGATGTAGACTATAGTCGACCATCCTAAGAACGCTACTGAGTGGCGACCAAAATTTGTTCAATCTCGCACATTCCCACCACTAAATCTTCTTGAACGCTGGCCGCCGCCACTGTCGCCTAGACATCTACTAGAATACTAGATGGTTAGGGTGGGAGAAATTTGGGTACGAAACTATGGAGCTCGGTCATTTGGATGCGCCGATGAGTAGTGTTCTTAGGATGGCCAGACTATAGTTGTTGATATGCTCCTGACAAATGTATCACTGTATATATTTAAAAAAATTCTCAATATAAATAATAATTCTGAACTTCTTTAAACTTAATAAACATTATTATTTATTTATCTTATTGTAATTATTAATAGTTACCTACTTTATAAAAGACATAAATGGAATTACTACTGTCACGGGTGCCCATTAGGAGGGGCAAAATAGGACACTTGCCTCCCCCTTGGACAAAAACTATTTAAAACTTGTAGCTCAATAAATATCACCATATTATGGCATATAATATTATTATTATCTTTATTACCTTACATTTAAGAATTTTTTTATTTTGACCCTCCCTAAAATGTTACTTAGGGGCGCCCATGACTACTTTTATTTGTTGGTATGATTTACTATAGTATTATTAGCCCGTTTGGTCAGTGGCAGATTCAGGGGAGTGGCACAGAGGCCGTGCCCCCTGTCAATTTTCTATTGACAATTATTTTTATATTACTAACAGTATCATATAAATGAAAAATACAGTAATTAAGAATAATACTACCTACTAGCATAAGCATTATTCATTATTTACATTTAAACTGATAAAATGACTTCAATTCGACCTATGAGGCAATAAAGTATGAGAATCTATAAAAATATTTGTACTTATTTATAACTATACTGAGAGCGCAAGTAAGGCCACGCATCCTCCTGCATCACCCTGCTATCGAAACCGGTTCCCCTATGGCAGAGTGAAGTTTGGGGATGCGCAAAAAAACGAATTTTGGTCGCCGCCGACTTGCGCTCTCTCGGCGCACTCAGTATACATATAGGTATGTATAATAAATTGCCTGTATGCATAAATTATTATTTTAGTGTGTGATATTATGGAATTAACATTATATTAAATATATTACCAAATACCAATTTTGTTTAAAAATAAGAGTATGTGTTATTAATTATGATTAAAGAAATAAAGAATCATTATATAATTGATAGGTCCCCCTCCCTATCAAAATATCCAATATCCGCCCTTGCGTTTGGCATTAATAAACATTACTTGTACAAATACACCTTCACTCACAAATCAATTTATTTCTTTGTTCGCCTTGTCGCATAGCTTAAACAGCATTATGAAGCATCAAAAATAGGTTTAAAATAATTTTTTATTTACATAATTTGTTGACTTGAGTATGATATATAGGTAATTGATAGCAATGTGTTAATATATTGTTACTTAGTAAAATTTTTATAAATTTGTTATGTATCCTTTCAGCTTGGATATAGTTTAAAAGTCTCTTAAAAACTTAAACGACTATACCTAGTAGGTGAACATGGCTTTTTTTATATAACAAAAAATATAATCTAACTCTTAAGTCTTACATCAATCAACAATTTTACTTTTCCTTTGTTACTAAAACAAAATTTCCTATATGTCAAAAAATATTTCAAAATACATCTCTTTGTTTATTAAAGATATATTATAAAATCTTGAATCCATTTCTATTTTTATCTTTTTGTTTAGCACTATTGTTGGTACAATAGTAACTAATTTCTATTTTTTAAATTGCATTTATTTTAATCTCTTTTTTTTTTCTCAATAACATTACATCTATTCAATTTTCTTTGAGGTCTTATGTACCTATACTATTTGTTTTTAAGGATACTGGCCCACTTCTATAAAACTTAAAGTTTTGATTTGGTCTATAATATCTGAATTTATTTTTCTTATTACAGAAGACACAGTTTATAATATTTACTTTAAGATCAGCACAAAATGAGTATTACCTATAACTGAATGAATCTTATAGATGAAGTGGAAAATCAAAAAATTTTTTATTATTATTAATTGTGTTTTGTTTTTACTACATATTAGTATATTATTAAATAAATATAATTATACGTACATATAAATATATAATATAATATAACAACAATTTAAACTATTAAAAATCTGATAAGTAGATTATACAATATAATACAATTTTAGATTTATAATTTTATTGATTAGAAAAAATAGTGATTTTTGTTTGCTTGTAAGTTTTTTTATTTTCATTTAGTATTTCTAAAATATACTGCTCGTACTCATATTATACAAAATTAGTACAAATTTTTGGTTTTTAAAAACCAATTTATTTTTAAATTTTACCATAATGTTATTTAATAGGTACAATTTTTCTTACAAAATTTGAGTCTTAAAACCAAAGTAGTAAGTCTTATACAAAATTTCTTTTTTATGTAGTTTATGTAGATACATCCGTTCCAGGCAATTTTGAGTCTAATAAGCAACTGAATCTTATAAGCAGCTTCCACCATTTAGTAAGATAGCAATAGATAACTAATAAAAATATATGTTAAGACGAAGAATAACAATTTTGTTATTTTATTTCTTTAAATATCAGTCAAAAATGTTTAACAGGTTAAAAATGTATGAAATTTTATACATGGTTCCTCAAAAGTTATTCATTTACCAACTAAAAAAAATATATAAAAAAAAAATAGTAATAATGTTTTTTATAGACACTTCAAGCTTAATATGTTGACAAAATTTGGTAAATCGTGATAATTTTCAAATAATTTTGCAGTTAGAAATTCATAGAAAAATCTTTTTTTATATTTAAAATTTGAAAATTTAATAATTTATTAAAAAATTCCTCACTAGTTTTTCTGCCTATAGTAAAACAAAATCAGTGGCGTAACTGAGGGCCCGTAGACAACGCGCTGCGGAGGAGAACATAGTAATTTGGGACCTTTGGTTATAGGGTTATATATGGTATAATAATATTTTTGGGGCCAATTTTTTATTTTTGCAGGGAAGCCCAAATTTTTTTGTTAGGCCACTGAACAAAATATTACCAGAAAATCACATTAATTTTTATAGCAATTGATGTTTTCACCATCATTTTCTATACATAAATTATCAAAATATTTTAACTCTTTTTCAGTTTTAGTTTTTTAAAGACATTGGAAATTTTAAATTTTTACTTCTAGATATTTCTATAAACAGAGTTAAAAAAAAATTTGATCAGTTAAAGTACTTGAACATTTAATACCAGATCCTACACAAGTTGATTTAATAATTACATACATTTATTTAAAATACATATATACAATTTATTTTTATGTGCATTTGAAATTAAAATTTTGACAAAATTCGTCTATAGGTAGTTAACGAAAATTTGCTATTTCTTTTCAGATAAATATTTATAAAATGTGCAATTTCTATAAATAATGCTTGAAAGTTTTATAAAAAAGTCTTCATAATTAATTTATACAGAAACCAAAAAATCTAAAAAAAATACGAATTTATAAGTACTTATTATTTTATTTACAAACATTTCATATTCAAATTTGAACGAAATAATAGGTGCATTTATAAATTTTGTAAAACGATATTTATTATTTTGTTATACTTAATTCAAAAACATTCTTGGGGACATAACATTTTTACATATTTTATACATACCTATGATGTTTTTAAATGCATTATTTATAAGTTTTCTTCGAAGAATAATTTAATCATTTTAATCGCTATATACATCTATATTATATCGCTTAAATACTAATGTATTACTAGTAATAAAATAAATTACTTTTGTCGTAATATCACAAAATGTATCAATATGTTATCATAAAATCGACAATTAGAATCGACTTTTCGTACACAATTATATGACAACATTAAATTAGAATTTAACACTTTTATTACATTATTACAGTGACTCGTCACCTACTGGCCACTGTATAACATATTATAATAGTACCCATTTGCCTACCTTTTTTTTGGTTATTTCTTTGGCCTTAGCAGATGCTGATCCATACATTAAATTTAGATTATTTTAATAACATGCACATAATTTATTTTCCCCAGGGCTTGTAAGTTTATGCATTTGTGTATCAATCTTACTAACTTGTATTAAAATCTTGGTAACATAAAAATTCGTTTAAATAGAAAGAAATCAAAATAATAATTTTATTTTGCATATATTTGCATATTTCAAAATTTTCAGCATATTTAATATAATTAAATTATAAACAAAGTTCTGAGCAGAGCAATGGATATAATATTGACTTTACAATGCTGTGTATTTTTTGTATATGTGTGTGTTGTGTACTTACTTACTGTTTATAGTGTATACACGATAAGTAGTCAACTAAGCCCTTCGTTTTTCAGTTTTGGATACTGGATAGTTTGTACTTTATAAAGGTTATGATAAAAATTTCCAAAATTCTTCAAAAAAATCTGGTAAAAATAAATAATACATCAAAGGAAAACGAGGATGTTTACTCTAAACCAGTTTTTGACTATATATTATTGATTTTTTAATTTTGTTGTAATTAAAAAAAACTGCAGAACTTGAAATTTTTTCCATGTTTTCTATACATGATATAATTCTCAAAATATTTCGACTCTTTTTAACTATTTAAAAATATAGAAATCTTTGATTTTTTTTATATTTGTCGATTAAATTTATTTACTTAGTAGAAATGCTTGAAAATGTATTACAAAGCTCTTAATAAATCATTAATAAATCACAGTTAAAAATATTGAACATAATATGTTAAATATTATATAGGTAGTCACAATATTTTTTTATAAGCGTTTAAAGTTAGAATTTAGACAACATTATGTTGTAAGTATAATTCATAAAAATTGTTGTATAAGTAGCTAAGAGTTGAAAATATATTATTTTATATTATTTATATTTAAGTTTTGAAAATTTAATTCAAGATTTCTTATAAGTTATAAGTATTTTTTACTAAAACCATTAAATCTAAAAAATATATTATTAAAACAAATACTTTTTATTAGTTCAAATTTAGACGAAAATACTTGCAATGTTAATTATTTCGATTTAAAAACATTATTTATTGGAACTTAAATTTTTTACATTTATTATATAATGAATTTAAATATAGGCAATGATATTTTTGATTTATTTTAATATACTATCTGTTTAGTGTTTATATTATAATTATATATAAGGTACCGTATCGGTGTATTCTTATTTTGAGTTGTGTTAAAATCGAACTACAATCCACTTGACAATTATAGTGTTTTATCTTCATTCTCTTATTATCAATATCGATATGGGTCAAGCTCATGTAACATTATTACTACCATGCTTGACAGCTCCTCGGGCATAATGTCAGTCTTATTTATTATTCAATTGTTTTTTCGTCTTTAAATAGGAATACAAACATGCTGGCAGCTGGCTAACAACTTTACAACTGATTGCGAAACCCCGAAAAATCGACAAATTACAAACCACTGTCTTCAAAACCGCAATACCCAGGTTATCTGGTTACCCCATACGTTATTTTACGAAAAATAAATACGATTTGGTATGTGTAGTATTAAAATATAAAACCCATTCTATAAAGTCGACCAAATCGTTTACCTTTGGTGTATTTTTCAGCAGAACCGGATAAAGCACACGCCTTGACGACGTCAGTGGTGTGAGACGAACTACTAAAATGAGCGAACTTTCGGACAGTTATTCGAAGACGCGTGTAGGCCATAAACCGTTCACGTGCAACGTTTGCAACATGACGTTCACTCTGAGCAGCCATCTGACCAAGCACCGGCGAACACACACTGGCGTGGAACCGTACCCGTGTGATATCTGTGACAAGTCGTTCGCCGATAACGGTCAACTGATGAAGCACCGACGGACACACGCGGTCGAGAAACCGCACTCTTGCGAATTCTGCGACATGTCTTTCGCTCAGATCAGGCATCTGAACAAACACCGGCGATCGCACATGGGCGACAAACCGTTCGCGTGCGACGTGTGCGACAAAGCGTTCGCCGACAACAGCCACCTGACCAGACACCGACGGACCCACACGGGCGAGAAACCTTACCCGTGCGGCGTGTGCGACAAGTCGTTCGCCGACAGCGACGGTCTGACGAAGCACTGGCGGTGGCACACGGGCGAAAGACCGTACCTTTGCAACGTGTGCGAAAAGTCGTACGCCGACAGCAGCAGTCTGACGAAGCACCGGCGGTCGCACACCGGCGAGAAGCCGTACTCGTGTGACGTTTGCGACAAGTCGTACTCTCAAAGCAGCCATCTGACCAAGCACCGGCGGACGCATATAACCGAAAGACCGTTCCCGTGCGACATGTGCTTCAAGTCGTTCACCGATAACGATTTTCTCACCAAACACCGGCGGACGCACACTGGCGAAAAACCGTACCCCTGCGAAGAGTGCGACATGTCGTTCGCCCAAAGCAGCAATCTGACCAAGCACCGGCGGACGCACACCGGCGAACGGCCGTACCCGTGCGACATGTGCGATCAGTCGTTCGCCGTCAGCGCCAGCCTTACCAAGCACCGGCGGACGCACACCGGCGAAAAACCGTATCCGTGCGAGGTGTGCGACAAATCGTTCGCCGACAGCGGCAGTCTGACAAAGCACCGTCGGGTGCACACGGGCGAAAAACCGTATTTGTGCGACTTGTGCGACAAGTCGTTCGCCATTAAAGGTAATCTGACCAAGCACCGTCGGATACACACGGGCGAAAAACCATACTTGTGCGACGTGTGCGATAAGTCGTTTGCCGATAGCAGTGGTCTGACCAAGCACAAGCGTACGCACACGGGCGAGAAACCCTACGCCTGCGACGTTTGCGAAAAGTCGTTCAGCGATAGCGGTACTCTGAAGAAGCACCGGCGAATTAAGCACACACAACCGGACCAACCGTTTTTGGCAAACGTATCAAAAGACGTCATCGCTCTGTCCAACGCGTGATTGTGACCACAGAATTGATATGGTTTTAATGTTAACAGAAATATTATAGTTATATTATTTATTCGATAGTTTAGTCATATCGTTGCAGGTGAATACGAGAGAGGTAATAGGATAATCGCCCTCTCCCGTTTATACTAATTCCCGAGAAATTATAATAGGTATATAAGTACTATTATCGATTTAAAAATCTAGTTTTTAAAATTAAGTATGTACATTGTAAACCTATGTATTTAGTTATTACTTATTTTAGTTGCTGGTAGCATACATAATACCTATACTACTATACCAGATGTTAATGTTAAGTACATTTTGATAAATTTATTATTTAGAGTTACTATTATACTATATGTCTATATTATATAAATAATAAATAAATATTTGTAGGGAAGTAAATGAATTATTAACAAAGACATTAAATATTATATTATGAATATTGATAAATTAATTATGTAAGCATGGTATAAAGATTCTTATTCTTGTTATTTTTTGTGGGGGTACCATTATGTATATATATTTGTACACTAATGTATTTTCATAATTTGAAAAATCACGTCTCTTTAACACCTATTGAGATACTAATAATATAACTATTATAAGTAACAAGGGCGTAGGTAAGGGCAGGTTGAGGGGTTCAACCTCCCCCCCCATTAAAAACTAAATTTAAACTACATAAAATTAACCAAAAATATAAATTTTCCTAACTAGGTATCTCACGATTCCTAATTTAAACCCCTCCCATAGGAAATGTATATACCTACGCCCTTGATAAGTAAGATAATAGGAATTGATATTATATCCTATAATTTTTGAGTAATAAATCATTTATTTTTCTATGTTTGCCACTAAAACTAAAACATCTTTTCGTTTTTTTAATTTTTTTTATTCATTAAGAATTAAATATTTTGTATTTATACTTTTGACATGATGGTACCAGTAAATGAACACTCATAGTGATTAAACAAATTTAATTTTGAATATTTGTTTGTTTTAATAGGTATATTGTTAAGAGTTTTTTATTTTTTATTTTACTTGAAATTAGACAGTTTATTTTAATATATTTATACATGTTTGTATTGAAAAGAGTTAATATCTCTAATAAAACATTTAAGAATTGTTATTGTTTATTAAGATTTTAATAGATACTTATTCCTAGCAATGTAGTTTTTTTTATTGATTTTTTTTATAAATGTATCTAATCTATACTATTTGATCGATTTTTAAACTATGAACGTTCGTCTAGTGACTAGTAAGTACTATCTAGTACAATTCGTTTCATTGTAAAGTTTATATACCTACGCAAATATCGCCGTAATATGTTTAATACCCGCGCGTACTTATTATAATTAAAGACACTGCTTAGGTACCTAAATTTATCTCCCAATATATAGATTGTAGATACTGATTTGTATTTATTGAATTATTACTTATTCAAATATAATACCTATAGTAAAATCTAATTTAATAGAAAATAACACACATACTGCACAATTAAATTAATATCAATTTTCCGTGTTTTATCTGTTACGACGTTACGGTCATCTGTTAAAGTTGTATTAAAATATGATAATGAGTAATGACAAACATTTTTTCAAATAATAATATGTGGGTAGTAGCCAGTAGGTTTACCTATAATATATAATAATATACTCGTAATCATAATAAGAATGCTGTAAAATATTTATATATCAATCTGTATTTTTTGGTGATCGGGTACATTCACTGCTTAAAAATAACTTAAATACATAAAAGGTATAGGTGTATAATATAATTTTAACAAATTGTAACATAAATAGAACAAAAAATTATTTAAAGGTACCTACAAGTAACTGTTTGTTTAAAATTACTATACAAACTACTATATAAATATTACACAATCAAATTAATTAAAGTTTATCAAGCATTTCAAAATGAATAAAATATCATTCAATAGATTTAGTATGTGACCTATTATTTATCACCATATTTGTATTTAAAAAATAATAATTATATTAATAATAATAAAAAGGGCAACTTTCCTTTTATTTTTTATTTTTTTAGATTCTGGACAAAGTGATGAATGTATTAATTATTTTACAATGATGTTTGTTTTTTTTTTTGTATCTGTGTACACTGTGTACAGCATAACTAGTCGAAATAATGCTCCAATTTCAAACTATGGGGGTGGTTTCCGATGTAAAAGTGAATATCCTTGGTGTATTTTAGAGGTCAAAAGTAAACATTTTCCAACAGTTTTCAAAAAAATCGAGAAAAACGGGAATTTTTACGCAAAACCTGCAATTTTCGACCAAATCGATTTTTTATATGGTTGTAATTAAAAAAATATCACTGTAAATAATACTTGAAATTTTCACCAAATGTGTATGTCAGTGTTATCTATATACAGTTAAATTTTCAAAAATTTTTGATTTTTTTTTGAGTTATTTATAAACCATAGAAATTTTCGATTTTTATGAGAATTTTTTTTTGAAGTGTCGATATTTTTTTTTATAAGCGTTTATAGTTCAAATTTTTACGAAATCTGTCGAAAATTTGAAAAATTGCAAGTAATTTTGAAGTTTAAAAAATCATAAAACTTTTTTTGTTAATAACTAAGGATTAAAAACACAACATTTAGTTTTCCATAAGTTCTCCTTCAAGTATCTATAGAGAAAACTCGAAGCATCATTATAGGAAAAATTTTAAGTGCGTTTGAGTTTTAAATTTTTATGAAATAGCGTAACAATAACGATTTATCCTCAAACGATTTTAAATATTTGTTATTATTCAAAAAGTATAAGTCGTAGATGCTTGAAAATTTTACCAGTTATTCAGATTGGCGTTTTCTTTACGTGATTTAATTTTCAAAATAATTTGACTTTTTTTGAGCTATTTATAGACAACTGGATTTTTCAATTTTTCTGAAAAAAATTTTTTGAAGTGTCGATAAAATTTTTTGGCCCTATCAAAATACGATACTTGAAAATTTAATACAAAGTTCCTCATAAGTTATTCTTAAAGTGATTAAAAAATTATAAGAATACATAGGCACAATTTTTTTATTTATTAGAATTTGAAGTTCAAATATTGACGAAAATTCGTCAAAACCATAAATATTTGCAAATTATGTTGTAGGTATAATTCATAAAAATTTTTGTAAAAGTAGCTAAGAGTTGAAAATTTAATTTAAGATTTCCATAAGTTTAGCTTATATAATAATTATAAAAAAACTTAAATTTTGATGTATTCAGGCCATTAAAACATAAACCACCTTTTTCACCAACCACTGAAAATTATATCCTAGGCTGACAAATTATCTTTGTTCAGAATCGTTTTTCGTAATCAATGATAATTATCATTGGATTTAAATTTAACCCTCCTATAATATATAATAGTGATCCACACGGCACCTAGTGTACAGCAGAGCGATACCCACTTACCCGATTTTTTTTCTTGATTTTTTATAATATTTTCTTTGATATGTGGGGGATCAATAAAATAACTTTTCTGCATTCGTTTTATGTATTGAAAATCAACAATTTCAGGTAGTAAACATTCTTCGTAAAATCTGAAAAATATAATAAATGCAACACTTAAAAAAATACCAATAGAATTTTACTAATTCATATATAGAAACCATAAATACAATAATATTTTAATATACTATTTAAAAAACAATTACAATTTCAAATTTGATTCCATTTTTTCTTTCCAAAATATTTCTGAATAATTAATAACTTAGAGTTTGTTCCATTTCGGAGTAAATACAAAAAAATAACATACATTTAATTTTGTTATGTGCATTTGGCCTTGAATGTGATAGTAGTAATTACTATGTTCTTTTAACTCAACTGTATTATTTTTATTTATTAAATAAGGAATATAAAAGTATCATTCCTATTTTAGTGGATATTACAATTTACAATAAGTACATTTGCATTTAAACTATTATTCGAATAAAGTATTTTTTATATTAAATACCCCTAACTACGAAGCATTAAAATAGGTATAAAACTAACCTTCTTTTCAAGAAGAGCTTGTTCTAAACGTGCATAATCTTTAACAGAAAACGGACATTTGACTTCAACGGTAGCATTATTTTCTATCAGACCATCTATAATTATATTTTATAAAATAAAATATGTTTTTTTTGTGTGTAAACAAAATTTGGACAATACATATCAACAAATATTAAAAATGCATTACGAGGCGTTGCTGCTAAGTAAGGAATATTATCGTCTACAAATAACCCACATTTTTGTATTGATTTTTAATGATTTTTTTCCAATGTTTTTATTGCCAGATTTTCCGATTCCTTACCATAGTCGATGGCATTAGTTTTTGTTAGTGATGGGAACTATCGAATAGTCACTATCGAACTATTGAATAGTAGTTCACTATTCGAACTATTCGATAGTAGTTCATTATTCGAACTATTCGATAGTAGTTCAATATTCGAACTATTCGATAGTCATTCCATAACTATCGAAAATTCGAATAGTCACCATGTATTCGATAGTTTTAAAACTTATCAAATAGTTTATCGAATTGATAATCGGTTAATCGGTTATACTATTCGATAGTGCCCATCTATAGTTTTTGTATTATTGGTATTACATAATATTTCAAACACTGTATTTTTACACGAAGTGTTCGGACGCATTTTACAAATTTTACCGAAAAATTAGAGGTTGTAAGACAATTTCTTCGTTCAGTAAACCAAGTTTGGCTATCTGCAGATTGGTTCCGGGTTTCATACTTTAATGTTTTTTTGGCAGTTAATGAAAGTGTAAGTGATTTTATAAATTCTGCTTTCTTATTTTTCATATCTTCCTCGGGCAAAAAATCATCCAAGAGTTCAGCTAATCCCAGGGTTTGTACTAAGAACATTTTAGAACTGCACAAGTAGGTACCTGAACTTAGCTTGTATACACATTTTGGCTAGTAGTATCAACTACATTAATGGCTAAACATCTAGAATTAAGTAATTTATATTTTGTGTTTAACTAATAATAATTAATATGCATAAGTGCATAACATAATATTTAAGATCAGATAGGCTATGTAATTCTATGAAAGCAAGGAAAATATATTAAATTTAAATTGTGTATTGGAGAGACAAGTTTAATTAGTACTATATAAATGTCTAAGATTATATTATGCATATTGCTATTTTATTTATTTTCAAAAAATATTTTAGTAACCTAACACTTATTTACTAATTATTTTGTATGAACTATTTTAGACTCACCATCTGAAATGGATTTACAAGAGTAAAGTACAAATAATGATATATTTATGCCTGAGATTATAGGTTGGTACCTACCTATAATATATATATATATATATATATATTATTTTTTGTATTTTTATTAAACAATTTAATCAATAGTGTGTGTATTAATTATTTTAGATCTAATATCTGAGGTTGATTTTGTAGCTGTGTCCAATGCTAATGCATCAATAGTAGCTTCATCAACTACATTAATGGCTAAAGGTCTAGAAACAAGTAATTTATATTTTGTGTTTTATTAATAATAATTTATATGCATAACATATTTTATTATAATTAAATTAAATTAAATATTATGATTATATTTAAATGTAATGTCTTATTTATTAGAAAATATTTACATAATACAATCATAAGTTCATATTGTGATTAAATGTATAAATTATAATTATTCAGTTGAAATACTTTTACAGGTGATATCGAGTTAAATTTAGCAGTTAAAAATTTTCCAAACGATCCAGCCTATTTACCAGAAAATGTACCATACTCTCAGCTATTGTTATTTACCCAGTTGGGTCCTAATCAACCATTAGGTACCTTTTGAGTTAATTGATAAAAAATGTCCAATAACTGCCAACACAAAAACAGGAAAGGTAAGGTCTTTTCATAATGTTTATTACTACAAAAAATTAAAGGATCAACTCCCATGTAAAAGATCATGGTTATCATTAAAGGGCGGATGTTCATGCATTTGCATATTTTTTTCCTTTAATAATAAAAGTTGCAGAGTAGGATAAAAATTCGTTTTTTGACATATAGAAAACGAAAGCAAAA
>VUJU01003694.1:0-23912 GCA_009835225.1 Aphis craccivora | reverse complement strand
TGTATACATTTATTCTAGTACTTGAATTCATTGATACAACATTGTTCAATACTCCAATTGGATGTCAAAATAAATATTAATTATAGGCTTCTGTATGGTTTAAAAAATATAAAAACTCAATGAATTAACATTATTTTTGGTTTTAAATTTTTATTTTAAAGTGAAAATGTACAATCTATTCTATATCTTATGTATAATATATGTGTATTGATGATAAAATTAATATTATATTAACAATGTCAGAGTAGATACTCGGAACTTAGAAAGGTACCTTACCTAATATGGTATGGTACTTTACACTTAAAAACTAACGTAATTATCATTTCATTATAAATTATATTTGATTAATCATAAGTTTATACTTTCAACTTTACATTTTGAAAATATTATTAAGAAATTTATTTCACGAATATACCAGTATATTTTAGTTCATGTATATTGTAACTGTACAAGACACATCACATTGTCACGTGTTCAAACGGGAAATTGAAAAATTGAAACTTACTTTATATAATTTTTTATTTTTATTTTTTTCAACACCAGTATCAATAATATCATAATTCAATTAATTTAAATTGAAGCGATGAATTTTTTACCTATTATATCGTATAAATAAAAAATTATAAATTATTTTCTCTATAAATATGTTCATAGATTGTTTTATAATAAAAAGATTTAACTTCTAAGTAGTTTTTTTAAGATATTAATGATATTATGTATCTATGATGAAAGAAATTTGTGCTGCCTTATCGTCTACTCGATATGTAATTTTCATACCTATATATAACCTTTTACCTTTATAATAATATGTTAAGGTAAACTATTTCAGATTTAAGTAGTTTTGTAAATAGTTTTTCTCACTAAATATAATAAGTTTTTCTTCAACGAAATACATTTGTATGTATAATTTGTCATGATGATATTAAAATAATATGCATTAACTTATATTTATATAATATAATATGGAATAGTATAATAATATCTCTAAGGCCTTAACTTATTTATTTATGTAATAAACCATAACAACAATAAGTAAGTAATAAGAAATAATTTAAGTGTAATTAGATCAAATTGAACATTTTTATGAAATTTTTAAATTTAAAGTAGGTACTAGGTATGTACAATGTATAATAATAATAATGAATAATATAACATCCTATATTATAAATTTTATATTATTTATATATAAACTAAACTTGGGGCATGATGGTGATTATTAATATAATAAATTATAAAAATCGTTCAACTGTTTAGTTAACTTTTTTCATTCAAAAATAGCAAATTATTTTGATTTGAATAAATATAGTATATTATATTCAGTATTACGTTATTATGTTAATATCTAAAATAATTTTACTCAGTTACTCGCATAAATTACACGTTTAAATGATCTTGTAGTTATTATCTTATTATCTTTATATATTCCCCACTAGCGAATATTAATCCATAACCACTGTATAAATAATTTATCAAAAATTATGACGTGGGAGAAAATACTAAAACATACATTGAAAAATGAAAAAAGACATTATTATTATCACATAATTATAATTAAACTGATAAATATTTATGCAATTTTTTGGGCTGTTCAACGAAATTCGTTGATAGTTTTGTTTTGTTAACTTCGGATATTTATGCGTAGTTTTATAATTGCGTTTTTTTTTTTTTTATTATTGATTGTCCAAGTATTGTGTGCTCGCCCAATTAATTTTTTTGTATTATTCTTTTATGAACAAGTTTACAAGATTAAATTACTTATCTTTACACTATATCGTTGTTGCTCGCTTGTTGGTATTATCATTAATACAGCTGTGCAAGTTTTGCCAAACTCTTGTGATTGTTGTGAATAATTATCTGTAGGTACAGTCGGAACAATTGTAGAATCCTGGTATTTTATTTGAGAACTTACTCTGGGTAAATCAATTATACAAATGACTTACGGGCAAACGAGGACACATAAAATAGATTTTATTGCGTTATTCGCGTTACCTCGATCTAAAGTTATTTCGTGTTATATATTGTACTCAATTTGGAGATACATGTGCATCAAAATCGTGGATTATGACTAAACCAAGTAGACGCTATGTTTCGCGTATAATAAATATTTATCACAATATTATACTAACATAAAATATACACAAATCTTTCAAACGAATTTTAACACCATTCAATCATTCTCAACGTAATAAATTTAACATATTATATATAATCGCGTTATTACATGCTGCAGATGATCTAACAATTAGTTTAAGATTTATTATTACACATGGTTCAGAAATTAATATGATAAATACTTTATAATTACGCGTCAATGTGTTGGAATAATATTATGAGGACAGACGTGTGTTTTTTGAAATCATATAAGGTAGTAAACCGATCGAAAAACTTTATAATAAATAACACAGCACTACAATATAATATATGGTACCTCAAATCGTGGTATGTTCCGTTACTATCAGAAAGTTATTCACCAAATTCCTTTAGCAATAATAATATCTGAACCACTGAATATATATAATATGATATATCAAACATTATATTATGTGTTATGATATTACATACCAGTGAACAGATAATATAGATAATATAAATATCTTATATATCTATCTTAAATAACTTGAGGAACTTTGTGTTATTGAATATTTATATCATATTATGATGCGTTGATTACATTAAATTTTAAAATATACGTTTTTCCTAACTATGAAAAGAACCGTCGTATAGTTGTTGAAAGCAAATGTAACACACTTACACACGTAGCTTATTGAAAACATACGAATGAAATACAATAGATCTTGTTGACACCATGATGTGATCATTCCAAAAATTCAGCCATTGAATTTGCACTCGTTTGATTAGGAAATTATGAAATCATTAAGTTTGTCGTATTAGATTATAAATAAAAATATTATCAAGACGAACAAAATATGATTAATTCGAATCAAACTAATTGTGTAAATATTTTAAACTTGATTAATTCACATATCATTTTACCATTTTTATCACTAATAAATAATAATTACGATATTTTCTGTACCTACTTTCTTCTTTATTATCTTTTTAGACTGCGCTAAAATAAAAGCTGAAAGCATATCTACTTTATATTTTTGACTACCTTCTTTAGTGTTAAATTATTGATTTTTTTTCTTTTATTAAATTTAAACTTTTTAGACAATAAAATACGTGTATAATATCTAAGCCCTAAGGCGAATAAAAAAAATAAAAATAAATATATTAAAATAAGTAATAATATATTCCAAAAACGAAAGAAGTTATTTTTGCCGTATTCGTGGTCTGCTACCGTCACAAAATTACGCAGTAGATTCACTTCTCGTATCTATATATATATAATATATATATATATTATATATATATATTTAGGTTAGGTTATATATATAACTCAAATTAAATCAAAAAAATTGATTTTTACAAAAATGTACTTATTCTATATGTGTTTTATACTTAATATATGAAAAAAGTTAGGCACTGAGAATACTAATAGTAGGTGCCAAGTGGGTCACTGTAATAGATTTGTTAAATTTGAATTCATTAACATCATATTTGTAGCTATACGTAAAACTATTCTATAATAATCAGATCGATTTATCAAACTAGTAAACCACTAAGTACATTTCTTGATATATTTTTGAAATTGTTATTAAACTAATTTATATTACTATTAGTATTACGGTAGGTTGTTTTTGTTTAATTATTGTATTTATTGTTTTATTAATATAAGATAATAATAAATTTAATTTATACCGCAGTTACATTATTATTATTAACTTTTGAGTCAATAGCACCTTACCATAAAATATTGTAAATAGGTTCATGCTATAAACAAGTAATATCTAAAAATTAATTTATATATTTTAAAAATGTCATAGCATAGGGTAAAATTTATAATATATCTATGTAAAAGTTATAACTTCTCACTTCCCACGAATAATGTTTTTAAATTATAAAAACATTATGAAAATCGTTATTCATTTAAATAGGTATTCGTCTAAATTTGAACTTAAATAAATATCTATAAACAATAATTATTTTTTATATATTAAAGTTTTTAGTTCCAGTATAAATAACGTCCTATAACCAGAATACTGTATTGCATTTTCAGACCTTAGCTTAATCTTTAAAAAGTTTATGTGGATAATATTCATCTTTGAATTACAATAAAATAAATAAACCAAAAAAATTATAAAAATCTCGTTTAGCATAAAATTTCAGTTTTCCCCTAATTTTTGTTTCTGTTTAATGTTAATTATCAAAAATACTAGAAGTTTCGATTATTAACCTTCCCAAAAATCAACTAAGAATTCACTAGATCTAATTTTTTTACCAGAAACATCCTCTAAGTTGAAAATTAAATTATTTTTGCTTTATATAAGCGTAATAAAAGGAATATAATTGTAAAATCAATACATTCATTACTATTTGCTCAGAATCTAAATTTACTACGATTTACGAATTTAATATACGTGTAGGATTGCAGACATTAAAGTACAAATATAAATACTTAGATATTTAATATAACTTTGTAGATAAATTTCGCTTGCTTATGGTTGCGTAATTTCTGGTGATCATAAGAATGACCTATTTGGCTATTTATCGAAAAGTTCTCGAGAAACAACTGTCAATTATAAACTATTTATGATTACGTTCTTCAATTCAATATTCTAATTCTGTTATTAATACAATTCAAATTTAAACCATGAATGGAGAAAATATCCAATTGTAGTTTATTTTTATTATTCAAAACTAAATTAATTAATATAAAAATAATACGTAGGTACATTATTAATACGTAAATATTTAAATTGTAATTTTAGATTCTGAACGGAGTGACTCAGCACCGTTTCTGATAGGAAAGTGAATCTAGTTGGTACTTTGTGGGGTCAAAAGTAAAAAATTTCCAATATTTTTCAAAAGCGTCAGGAAAAACCCTAAAAAAGTAACAGAAAAACGGGAATTTTTACGTAAAACCAGTTTTCGACGTAATATAGTTGTAATTCAAAAACTAATCACTGTAAATACATGAAATTTCTACCAAATGTTTATGTTATAGTGTTATCTATATAGAACTAAATTTACAAATTTTTATGACATTTTTGAGTTATTTATAGACCACTGAAATTTTCGATTTTTATGATAATTTTTTTTTAAGTGTCGATAAAATAATTTTGGATGACTAAAAAAACTTGAAAATTTAATACAAGGTTCTTTATGAGTTGTTCTTATTGTAGCTAAAAAAGATTAAAAATCGTATGTCACAATTTTTTTTATAAGCGTTTATAGTTCAAATTTTTACGAAAACTGTAGAAAGCGCGAATATTTGCAAGTAATTTTGTAGTTGAAAAATCATAAGTAATAATGGAGAAAACTCGAAGCATCTTTATAGGAAAAATTTTAAGTGCGTTTGAATTTTAAATGTTTACGAAATAGCGTAACGATAATGATTTATTCTCAAAGGATTTTAAATATTTGTTATTATTCAAAACGTATAAATCGTAGATACTTAAAAATTTTACCAGTTATTAAGATCGGCATTTTATTTACATGATTTAATTTTCAAAATATTTAGACTGTTTTTGAGCTATTTATAGACAACAGAAATTTTCAATTTTTTTGAAATTTTTTTTTTTTTTTTTTTGAAGTGTCGATAAAAATGTTTTGGCTCCCAATCAAAATACTTGAAAATTTAATATAAATTTCCCTAAATTATAGTGATAAAAATATTATAAGAATACATAGGCACAATTTTTTTTTATTTGCATTTGAAGTTCAAATATTGACAAAAATTCGTCAAAACCATGAATATTTGAAAATTATTTTATAGATATAATTCATAAAAATGTTTGTATAAGTAGCTAAGAGTTGAAAATTCAATACGAGATTTTCCATAAGTTTAACTTTAAATAATTATAAAAGAACTCAAATTCTGGTCCATTCAAGCCATTAAAATATAAACCACCTTTTTCACCTACCACTGAAAATTATATCCTAGGCTGTCAAATCATCTTCGTTCAGAATCGTTTTTCGTATACAATGGTACCTATCATTGGATTCAAATTTAACACTCCTTTAATATATAATAGTGATTCACACGGAACCTAATGTACAGCAGAGCGGTACCCACTTACCCACTTTTTTAATTATTCTATAGATAAAAACATTTAATTTATTTCAAATCAATTAGAATAGATTGAAAATATGCACTATACAGTACATAGATGTGTATTGACAGGCATTTGATTATTTTAAAATGTACATTTTAATTTAATAAGTAGGTAAAATACTAACAACGTTAAGCGGATCTTTTAAATTCAAAATCCTGGTTAAATAAGGTATTTCACAAAAAATGTCCTTTTGTAAAGTGTTATGTAGATAATGTAAGTTGATTTTTGTGGGTATACAATTTATAGTGCATTGTGATTACAATAACGTAATATTACATTTTTTGAATAACATTACTTATACGTTAAATATTCAGTATTCCATTAAATGCCGCTATGGATGAATGGAAAATGTATATTATAGTATATTATTATTACTTCTAAATATTAATTTAAAATAGTAAATTAAAATGTGACAACAAGGTATTTGTGATGGTGTATCGTAAATTTTAACATCTAGGTCGCATATTATCATCACATTGGGTGTAATATCCCCTAGAATAATATAATAGTTATAATAGTAAGTTATTCAGTGTTTATACAATTACACATAGTTGTAGTCTGTACTTACACCCTATCATAAAAATAATCTTGAATCAGTTGAATCTTATCTCAAATTAAATGTCGAACTCAAGAATCGTTACATATTTTGTATAGTATTTCTTAGCAATCAACTTAAACATCCGGTGGAAGATTTATAATACCTATATTAAACTATCATATACTATTGGGATGATTATACATTTATTTATTTATTTTATTTACTGACTAATATTTATTTGTGCAAGGATATACTGGCCCTACTCTATTATAATAACATCATCTTTTAAATATTATTACTTATTATCAATTTAAAAGTATATAGCATCTATTTATATATATATATATATATAAATTGATATTTTTATTTTTTTTTTTTTTATATTCCCCGGATCATTCTCGTAAATCAAAGAATATGCAGCATTAATGTGAATAACTACAATATCCATAAATTATAATATTGTTGTAAAATGGTCTACCTCAACGTTTATTAAGTAAACATTTGAACAATAAAAATATTATATCATTAACCGATCAACTAAACAAAATATACCATATATCAATTTACAAATCCTATGTGTAGTAATTTAAACTATAGGTATACAGAAATTGTTTGTTATCACTAGAAAATAATTTACTTTTATATGTTTATATGTTACAAATGTTGAACTACAGATTAAGTAACCTTTAAATGTAAAAAAAATACAACGACCACATCAGTTATTTATTTTATAATGTTTATCGATTTTTTTTAAGTATAAACTTATTTTATTATTGTAATTATTATTTTGAGTATTTTTTTTATTCAATAAAACATTTCAAGTAAAAAGGTTCATTTACTAAATCAGCGTTTTATTATTTTTGACCTATGCACAACCCTTAGTTAAGGTGATCACAATTCCCAGGTTCACAAATTCTGGTCTACCTTATTAAAACTGTAAACAAATTTAATCACATTGAAAAGATTACTTTTTATCACAAAATTACAAGATATTCTGTTGGTAATCGAGAATCTATTACATGTATAAAATATGAACAACGAATAAAATGATGTGTGTGTGTGTGTTTTTTTTCATATAACAGCCCAATAAATAAGGAGTTGAACAAATCGCGAACATATACCTTGACAATCTCGACGAGTTGTATGTATTTGACGAAAATGTAATTGTTTTATTACACTGTTTTATTCGTTCAATACCTTTCTAGTATAATAACACAGCCGACAATGATAAATTAATAGAAATAAGTTAATTTAAATTTTTATATTTTTCGAATAAAAATCAAATTTCTTGTCGATTTTTGAAATGTTTAATTTAATTTTTATTTATAACTTGATTAGAACTTGTAATTCATATATAATCCAAGTGATACAAGTACGTGTAACATTTTCAAATAAAAATGTTTTTCTTAGAAATAATTGGCTAAAAAAGGTACCTATAACTATAAGTAGTATATTTCAAATTTTTGTGTGTTTTTTGAAAATTTTTTAAATATTTTACTGCTTTAGTGATACTACCAATTAAATTTTAAAATATTCGTATTTAAAATAGTTTTTTTTTTTTTTAAACACACAAAAAATTACCGAGAAAATAAGTTTCACAGGAAACATAACAAAGACATGGCACGGAAGACTCATCTTACTTCGTTCAAACATCAGTGTAGCATATTGGAAAAACATTTCAAAGCAAAAACATACAATCTTAATGAAAAAATTGATTCTAAGTGGGTCTCGGTTAATACTGCAATTGTTTTTATTTCTTCATAGATGTCTTACTATTGTCGAAAGTTTTCTCTTTCCATTTAAAAAAAACTATTGATAAATATCACCCTTTATAAATATGTTTCCAAGACTCAATTTCCTAACTATTATTTGGAAACTTTCGAGTACTTTTCCTCACTTCATCTAGAATCTAATTGACTGCTGTGGTATAAAATGTGGATAAAAAAAAAAAAAAGGAAAAATTTGGGATTTTAAAAATACGTGTCATAAATTTATATAACCAGCTATTGTACAACTATACATTTTAAACAATAAAAAAATATATTAATTGTTTTTCCGAAAAACAAATATGACTAAAGAATTCATGATTATCGCAGTGTTAAAAAAAAAATCATGATCATATACTACTACTATATTATACGGGTCACTCTTATAAAACCTGCTGTCATCATTTCCCTTTCTGTATCAAATAGAGGTTATTATTTTATTACCTGAGGCGAGTCCCACGATCCATATGATAATAATGGCTGTTCTGGCACGGCTGGTGGTAGATTTAAACTTTAGAGGATGACAGATGGCGTACCAACGGTCGATAGAAATTGACGTCAGCGTCATTACTGACACGGTTACGGAGACAGTCTGTAAATATACATAAAAAATAAAATAATATAATATTGTAAATCTTAAAGTAAAAATAGAAAAAAAAACAATGTACAAATAATAAGTCTTGTTCCATGCTAAGTTCAAAACCAGTCACCAGTCACCACTAATATCACCACTAGAATATTATTATACTTGTGTACGTATAGATTTAATATATATTATTTAACATAAAACCAATAACACTAATGACTCGTATATTGGCATGATCATTGCTATATATATAATATTATACATAGATATTATGTATGTTAAGTCATGCCAAGAAATCCATAGTAAGTATCCAAACGTAGATTAATAATATGTTTATAGAATCTTTTTACAGTTTATTATATTATTATGATATATGTTACTCTGTATTTGCAATATTAGCGCACCAACTAATAAACTTGTCTATGTATCTTTCGTCTAGACTTCGAAGTACTTGTACGTCCGCTTGAATGAACATAATATTGCTCTTCATAAAATGTACCTATTTCAGTAAAATTAATGATTCGACTTTTAGAATATAATAAACTTCAATTATGTTTATAAATTAGTGAGGCTACAATCTTTGATTTATAAGAAACGGAAAAACTTATTTTATTTAAATTTTGTTGATCTCAAAATATACTATAAATTTTAATGCAAAGCCAAAGATAAAAAAATATTTTTAGAGGAACAGAGTAGTATATAAATATGTTTTTAGACTAAAAATTTTAAAACATAAATAAGCTCAATAAAACATTTAATTAGAAAATTAGAAAATTATTATTTCGATTCTATGAATATGTCAATTTTTTAAAATTTCGTTAACTACTTCGTTTTACATATTTTCTACTCTAATTAGTCTAATTATAATGTATTTCATACTAGTTTAAATGTTAAATATAATATATTTATAATCTATAAAAATATATAACATTTTATTGCACTTAAATTTTTTTTTTACTGTTTAGTATTTAACCTATAGAAGTATTTTAAAACCTTTTAATAATTTCTCAATTTGAATATACGAGTATCTACGTTCATTCGTAAGGGCTAGTAAAGTTCAAATAATCTTTTTTGGCCGGTTCTGTTTCTTAAAAAAGTTTTGAAGTGTTTTAAAGTTGAAAACATTTTTCAAATTATAATATCGATACTGGAATGTTTCCAACACATTTAATAGTTAAAACATTGACGAAAAAATAATTTAGATTATTGAGACAATATAATATTAAAAAATATTTTATGTCCTTTTTTTCAAAATCTGTTTCATTTTCATCTGCAATAATATAAATGCTGCTTTAATAGCTAATGAATTCGAATTAGAAGTAAGTGTACAAATCAAAGGTTAGAAATCATAAGGTTTATTATCTTTTTATTTTTTTTTTTTTTTTATAGATATAAAACTTAAAAATAACGTTTTTTAGGATTTGTTAGAATTAATATTATTTCTTGTAATTAAACTGTTCATTTAGTTGTAATAAGTTGTCTGATAGAATTATGTAAATAAAAATTCGAAAATATATTTTTTAGAATCGTTGATTTTAATGTTGATGCATTTTGTTTGACAAGAATTAATTCTTAACATCGCTATTTTATTATTAGGGCTCGGATTTAAGGCATAATAAGCAACTAAAAACTCCCAAGATTGTTTTGAAAAAAGCAAAAAAGAAGCATTTTAATTATTTTTTTTTTTTAAACATGACTAAAAATTCACACGAACTAGTTATAAAAATGAATTAAAAATTTAAAAATTAATTTAAATTAAAAAGTGAATTAATTACCATGTATTTCTCTAAATTTGCAGTAGTAAAACTGACAATATTGTCGAACGGAATATTTTGCTACTAGAAAACCACCACTTTACATTCACCGCATTAATCTGTGCATAATTAATATAAGAGGTTTCAAATTATAATATTAAATCTTAAATTTTGAAATGGTCGATATCGATGTTGTAGACATACTGACTGTATAGGTATATATTGCTATATTATGTAGATCGATATCTATACGTTTATTAATACATTTAATAAACAAACCGATAACGAAAACAATGATAATCCCTGTAACGAATTCTGGAATTTTGCGTTCCTTATTAATTCAATTTTTTATTATTACTGAAGTAGCTGAAAAAAGCAACAAAAATAGCATTTACGTAAACAAAAGCAGAAAAAAGCAATAATAAATTGGTTTATTTGGAATCAGAACAACATGAAACAAATTTATATTTAAAAATTAAATTTCTATCTCGTATATAAAAAAAGAAGCATATGCTTTAAAATTCAAGCCTTATTTATTTTTAACTAATTTTAACGTGTTTTTAGATTTATTAAATAAAATTGAAAACTCGTCACCCACGGCGTCTTCTAAATTTTTCATTAAAATGTTTGACATATTTTCGATATGTTAGAAAGATTCATAAAGATCACAGTTTATTTTCTGTAAAACTTTGAAAAGAGTCAAAGTCGAAGAAAATAAATCGCCCGCTGCGTTGTAGCTAATAACAAACTCGCTTTTAATAATAGCATTAAGTAATTATTATGAAGATTTAGACAAAGTGTCACTATTATGATGGTTCTCTAACTCTTCTGACGTGTATAAAACTGGACGGTAAATTGTTATGAACCTTAGGAGTACATTATAAAGTTCTCAACCAACATTGTTTCACACGTTAAAATTATCTATTTTATTTTATTTGTTTCCAGTATATCCTTAAGAATATTGAGTTTTAACATTTTTGAATGTTGAACTTATGATTTAAAAAAGTTAAAAATTGCACAGATCGTTCCATTAGAATTTCTAAATTTAATGAATGTTATTTATTATAATACATTAAACATTTTCTAAAATCTTATTTGAGAGATATTAAATGAGAATAAAAGTTACTAATGGGGAACAAAGAAGAAAAGACACGTTAGATATGTGTATACATATAAAGACTTTTTTGAGAGAATTCACTTTTTCGGCTGATCCACTAGAGCATTATTTTATGTCATCGCAAGACGTATTTGTTACTTATTTAAGGACAGCATATGTCGATCGTTCAGTTGAAGGTTGATGTAAACATGTTCAATTTTTTTTTTACCTTAATGTGTATACCTACACTCATAAGTATAATAAAACCCGTGATCAATCAACGCTTATTATTAATGTGATTACTTCGGTTCTGATGGTATTTCGAATTTAATATCATAATATTATATGTGGCATGCAATATGCTACGCTAAAATCGAAATCAGAAAAAAGTCAAATGGCTCTGATTTAAGTCATCGCGTAATAATTTATAGTTTTAATACATACAAAATATACATATTTTGTGTTATCTTGTTTATTTACAGTGGGTAGGTACAATGAACAACAATTAGTTAATATAATATTATCACGTTTATCACCAGTTACCACCCTTTGTTTTTGCCAAATTATTCGCGTACTCACAATTTTAATAGGAAAAACACACTCGCACATTCATGATAATAAAAAAAATTGTTACAGTCCATATCTTCGTCATCGTTTTTACGACGAATAAAACTCTACACACAATAAGGCTCGCATCTATTCCAGTGTAAATAATAAGGACGCGTTTAAAAATAAAAATTGTTTTAAAAATGTAGGTACCTCATAAATTTACATGATCGTTATAATATTATATCATCTCTATCGTCATTATTTTTCTCCACCTCTTTCATCCAGTCATTAAATATTGAGATGTCTATATATCATTAATACTTGGTATGATTGAAAATCGTCCAATTTAACGCTTATATATTAATAATAATAACAATGTGTCACATACACGTAATTTGTCAAAACGAGCTTTGTTAAAATATTTTTAATAAAAGAACTAAAAGCACGAACCAAATTTAATATCATTATTTTTCCTGGAACGTTATATTATATTTTATCGTAATATAGGTATACCTAACACGAATCGGCCGTCACACGCAGATTCGATTGTTACTATTATAACTAAATAACATATTAATAAATCATACTTACTGTACAATCAAACGATTTAGTTACCTATATAATTATATATTTTAATAGAACTACTAACTAACAGCAGTAGCCTTTTAAACTTTTATAATGAAATTTATTACGATGAAATAAAATGGAAATTATTCACGTTTACTATAATACAAATTATAATATACACTATACAGCTTTGAAGTAGTCGTTTATAATATTTAAATGATCTTAAAACTTAAAATGTTGTTATTTTATTTTTTTTTTTTACAGTTGAATATAAATACAATACAATGTGAATACATGGGCTAAAATTATACATTCGATATTTGTAATTAATATGTGTTTAAGTAAACATTAAATTTGGTGGTGGTCCATAAAAGACAAAAATCCTTTTTATAATAACTGTGAAAATAAACAATATTTGTTATCAATCATTTTTTTTTTCGAAAATGGATCATACCGCAGTTATCCTAATCCCTTAAAAATAATAAATATTTTATCTGAGATATTCAATGTATTTGTAAAAAAAGCTTTGCCATTTGAAAAATGTTTTAAGATTATTGACGTTATTGCTTTTAATCAATTTTGGTTTATTTAACATTGAATTTCATCTTTTATATGATCTACTATTGTAATTTTGAAATTTTATCAAACAATCAATGATTAATAAATAAACAACTGATGCTTTTATCAGTTACACGAGTAGCACAAGATTGTCATATATACCAATTACGGCTTAAAATACTAATATTTAGTTGGATGTTTACGTTTATGTTTGTGGATACCAAGTTATGTAAATATATGAAAACGTTAGTTTTAGAGAAAAAAAAAATGTCAATTTAAAATAAAATAATAATTTGGTTTTATATTTTAGTATAATATTTATTTGTTTGAACCTAAATAGACAGAAATTTTAATTTACTTACAATAACAGCTGTTTTCGTCAATGTATATTTTATAGTCTACTTAAATATGAATTATTTTAAAGAGAATCACAATGACAAAAAGCGTTTATTCGCGAGAATAATTTTTCTTTTACCATACTTTGTGTAATGTGTTTTTAATTTCCTTTTTGTACATGTTTAGACAATATTAAAAAACACGATAGTGAAAATATTTTGAATATAAATGTAGGTAATATGAGTAAATGCAAAAATAAATAGTAACTATTATAATATTTATGTAAAGAAACGACTACGACACCATATACGGTACATAAATCACAATATTTTTATCAAAATATACTAAAACTACTAAGTTTATATGATACTCTCTGTCTAAAAAATAATACAATAAAATAGCTGAGCTGCAATTACTGCGTAAAACTTATAATAGTTAAATGGTTTAACTGGTTTAAAAAAAAACAGTGACGTATATAATTATATACCTAATAGGTATACGAAATAATTAACGCCACCAATGTGTATTTATTTTTTGTATTTCAAATTAAATTATTTTCAACACAAATATAATTTTAATTTAAAAAAAAAAATGTTCATAATTTTTTTTTTTTTTTTTTTAATGGGGGATGATAAAGGCCATGTAGCCCTCCAAGTTGGGCATACCTTGAGGACCTCAATAACTCCAGCCTGAATTCGCTACTGATCACTCACAGTAGATAACCACTATATTAATCATATTAAAAGTGTGTAATACGTATATAATAAAATATGATATTTCTCTCTTTATACTCTCTATAATGACACAATAGTCTTCTGATCCAGCCTATTAACAAATCACGATCACCTTTTGTCACTTTTGAACTTCGCCAACATCCCATTCGGTACAATAAATGAATATGTAATTTTCTTTAACCATACAGGCTTTTTAATTTAATATTATATCTTTAATCTTCTTCTTGTAATCAACTCTTATATTTTAGTTAGGTAATACTTTTCGAAACAAATTGTATTACTTACAAAGTTTAAATAGAAAAAAGTACGATATTACAATAATTATCTCAGACGGCGCTCCGTATAGGCAATTTAAGTGCATTTGTATCGAGATTAGTGATCTTACCAACCTACCTCACACGTTATTTAACTTGTAATACTGTAACATATTAATATCAATATCGCCGTCAAGCCTACAGCCATCGGATTATTCAATTTCAGATATTAACTTCTCCTAAATCCCTTCACCATAATCCTTATAGGTATATAAAATATATTTATCACAAAATTTTTATTTTTAAAGATGGTTTTCTTATATGTAAAAATAAAAAAAAAATTGTAATGTTTCTCTATCTTGTATTATGTACTATTTTTTTTATCCATCTCGTAATCGCAGTACTAACATTTTTTCAACCATATTATTAATATAATTTACTTGAATCGATCGTATAGTTATAGTATATATACCACATGTTATCAATGAACGATAAATAACTCCGCGAGTAAAACTTTAACCTTCGATGAAAGGTTATATACACATATTATCTGAAATAAATATATAGACATTTAAAGCTAAGTGATTTAACGCGGATACAACCACCAAGTTTCAAACACGTACCTTGATACACATATTGCACAATATACACTGTACACAAACTGACTTTAAATTCAATACTAAACTTTATTGTCCTCCACGGGTGACTATTTCATTTACGACATGACAACTAAGCTGCTTCATTGTACATTGTTGGGAAAAACAAAAATTTGTTGAGAGTACTTACAACTCGTACATTGAATGTTATTTTAATCCAATACAAATATTAGTGCGTTATAAAAGTGAATATATCTACGATATAAAATAATATGTATAATATACATCAGTTTTTTTATTATTTCACAATAAGTATGACCTCGCTGTAATAATATAACATATACTCATGTAAAAGTTAATAGATATCAGTATGTATTGATATTGATGCTCCTTCTCTCCTTTATAAAATTAACTTTAGAGTTCCTGCTGGTTCTTCTAGAATTCTAGATCATAATTTTTCCACTTTTCCTTTTGTAACACTAATCATGGCAAGATTAATCCATTTGACAGGATAATGCGTCTGGCCAATGACTCCTACTTTATTCAGTGATAACAAATAACTATTTGTTAAGAATTATATTTAACATTCAACAACTTGTAAGTTACGATTTATTATTTAATTTTAAACTATCAAATCTATTAAGAAGTTATGTATTTATTCAAAATATAAATTACTATTAATTTTGTTTTCCGTTGGGCATCGTTTTTTTATTGACCTGTTATCAACAATAAATAAATAATGTGCACATGTATATGCTAAGATTTACATATAACTATAAAAACTATACATAATATAGCATAATATAATAATTAATGAGAAAACTCATAATACCTATAAAATATATTATGATTTATATTTAATACATATTAAAAAATATATCGTCAACGTATAATTTGCCAAGTTCTGATAAATCGCAAGTACACTTATATTATTTGATATTAAAAGTATTATAATAACATCATGGTTGTAAAATTAATTGCCTTAATTGTTATAAAGGTCAAATGTTAAATTTTACAATGGTTGCAATTTTATAGAATAACGAAATCAAATTATTAAATTTTTCATGATATACGCGGACATGCAGGTCTTTTTTCCTGCGTATACGTATCTACTTATTATTTTCAACCAAATCTTTAGGATTTCTAGAAAACAATAATTAATAAGTAATACTAAATAAAAGATATTATCACTATGTTACGTGATTGTGTTTTTAATTAAAACGACCATGTGACTCATAATAACTCTACAGTATTATTAGTTAACTTTACGTCTTTGCTTTCAGTCCGTTTTTGTAACACATAGTCATATTTCGGTTAACTTCCATGGGAATGATTTGGTCTGATAGCGACCAAGTAAAAGGCGTTTGAACACTTTAGTTGTTTTTATTTTAATATAAACGTTTTGCCTTCAAATGTAAGCGTACATGCAACTTTCCCCTTTCTCTCGCCAATTCTACCCCACGACCGCGACGGCGTATGTTTAATATTATACTTTGGTGATTTATACTCGTTATGCATATACGATAATATATATAATTTGTGTATACCTATATTGTATGAATTTTAACATATATATATTATATATATATAATGTATGTGGGATGATATTGTATAATATAGGCGAGTTTGTGTGGATTACCACTGTAGAAAAAGGGTAGTCGTCGGCCTTTTTGTGCGCAACACGTGACCGTAAATCACCTCACCGAAAATAAAAAGCCTGTTCAAACGCACATAATATGAGACCAAAATATAATATTTTATATACACTACGAAAAATTCTTTACATCCATCTATATGGCTACTGTACACTTCGCGATGGCCTTTATCCAGCATAATAGTATATTATAATTTTTAGGACTGGGTCTTATATTTTGAGATGTTTTTTACTACTACAGGAACCACGCATGGATTATATTATAAAACAAAATAAACTACAAAACAAAAGCCAGGCCGGACAAGAGGACCTGCATAAATCAACGCGTTCGAAAAACGATTACGAACGAACCATTACAGCGGTTTAAACCATGCTTGTTTCAGAAATGTCTTCAGCGTTTCAGACGGTCATTGGAACAGTTTTTCCTCGAGCACAAAATCCATAGAAAATCGGAAACGACCCTTTTCAAAGTATCCTCTAGATACAATTTTGATCTATAAATGTACTTTGGTGTATATATAATAAATAAAAAAGCCACTACCATTGTATCGTTTTAAACTAGTTACTAAAGTGAATTTATATTCTCGTGGGTTTCAGAAGTTTGAACGTAGAAACCAAATTTTTTCTAATCTGATTATGATACAGTCTACAATACGCTTCTACAACTTAAAATTTTTTTGAGCATAATAATATTAAATAATTTATTTACAATAATATTGATACTCATTCAATATTTATTTTGTATTCAATTTTAAGTTACACATTTGTGTATTTACTATAAAAACCGATTGTTTACCATATTTTTGTTATATTCAATGCTAAGTACATTTTTGAAAAAAAATCGTCTACCATTATCTTCCCGACGATAACGTGTCGTTTTTCTAGCAACTGTCTATAATAAAGTATTTTCTTTTCCAACTAAATTGTACAGAACTGGATGTTTGAGTGTTAGAATCTGATCCCGGATCTACGAAACATTACAGGTGATTTACTACTAAACGACTGTTGTAGTCTGCTTATCGTCGTAAATGCAGTGTCCATTCATTTCCATGAGTATAAACTCAAATATCTATTTTTTTGAATTGGGCGTTAAGTAGTTTGGTATATCATTTTTAAAATATAAAAAAATTACTTTTAAAATAGTGTTATTTTTTTCAAAAATACAGGTAATTTCTACCAATAATGAATATAATAGGTTGTATGCTGGATTTATAAATATCTTAATTTAATCAAACAATATTTATAAGTGATGATACATATCTTACCTAAGATATAATTAAATTTGTTCATTCTTTTTACAAATTAATAAATTTTCTTTTTGTTATTTGACGTATTAGAAAACAAAAAACTTTTCGTTACGATTCACTTAAACAACGATTGACACACTCTTAATTATAGTATGATAATAAAATGGATATACGTATTATTTGATTGTTTTACAATAATAATTAAAATGTCGTTAAAGTGTTTCGAAACTTCAACCACACAAAGAAATCTAACTTTGATCGCGTTTTTAATATTTCTAGGCATCACATATAGGATTGTTTTATCTAAGTATAATTTATATTGTAATGGACTTTTAATTATTTACTTAACATTTTTTTTTTTTTATGTAAATGTAAAACGTATTGTGTTTGTCATGATAATTGATGAACAACTATAATAGACCTTTATTTTAGGTTTTATTTATTTAAATATTATCACACAATAAATTCGTTCCAATCAATGCTCGAAAATGTTCAAAACTAAAACCTACTGACGTAGTACCTACGTAGATTACGTATTGTGGTAAACACAATATTATGTGTAAGAAGTGTCTACAATTTATAATATGTATAATATTGTATACATATACATAGGTATTAGGTACACACTTGTTGAAAACAATAGAAAAATGAATTATCTGGAAAACCACAAGCGCCATTATAGTAATACGATACGAAACGATATATTTTGTATACATTACAATACCTTTTATTATGTTTCACGTCCGCATGAAAGCGGAGAATTAAAATTATTCACACGTATGTTTTATATCGAAAACAATATAATAATATAACGAATGGAATGAAAACAAAAAAAAAAAAAAACAAAACGAAACAAAAAGAAATAAAACTGTTTGCCGATTTGATAAATTAGTGGAATATATATATATATATATATATATACATCACACACATATTATACGCACGTGATAATAATAACAATTATTGTAAATGGTATTTATTATATTATATATTATTGTATATTATTATTATTGCGTAATGCTTTTCGCACAAAAAGCGCAGTGTTTCAGCATCCAGAGAATTTTGCACGATATCCGTAGCTGGGCGATTGAATGATAGAAACATGAAAGGGTAGGTATGACGTCGATGTCGATTATTATATATATATATATATACGAGTTTAAATTATTTGTGTGCATTAATGGGCTTCCGTTTCGATATACATTCCGAATTTATTCTACGCCCGTCAATTTTTTATATTACGTATTATAAAATATGTGAAGAAAACCTAATTTTACATAATCAAAAAAAAAAACCGTCTTTATAAATACACAATTCGTTTGTATTATTGATACTTTTGTTAAAACATACATTTAAATCCCTTAGTTAAAGGATACATACATTAATATGAAATTAAATTCTATATGTTACCCGAGGAAGAAAAAAATACAAAATGTAAAAGCTACATACAAATAATTACGTGTAAATAAAAGTAATCACACTATTATTTTGTTCATCTTGAGGTGTTTGAATTTAAATATCGTATCGAACATACAGAGAGAAAACTATTGTAGCTAATCGAGTATACAAAGATCAATTGCCATAACCAGTACTTCGCACAATCAATCTTTTTTTCCTTTTAAGTGAAAAATTGTTTAACCACTCAAGATCATTTATATCACAATGATTATATATAAAAATAGATTTGAAAAATATGTTTGTGAATCATATGTATACCAGAAAACTTTGGTAAACATAATAATATAATAATTTTTCGCTTTTTCTGGTCGGTAATTAACTACGGTATTGTTATTATATAACACTGTTAACGCGTTTAAATTAAATCGGTCGTAGACAAGAATTTAATATTGTTTGAAACTACAAAAATAATTAAATGCCAACCAAATGCAAAGTGATTCTAACGCGACAGACATTTCATTAATTATTTTAAATTAGTTAGTCAATTAGTCTGAAGTCAATTTTACGGTATAACATAATAATATTACACAGTTTTGAGAAATGTTATAACAATGACTGTCATCGGTATATAATAATATGTTCGGTGTAAAATGTATTTGCCAATACTTTATATAAGTATATATCGATTGAATGATAAATATATTAAACGGGGTGATCCATTTAACGTAATGCACTCATTATTTCATTGAAAACGCAATAAAGTATGCGCAGAATATAGGTAGGTATTCATGTATAGAATAATATAGTTCATACATTTTTATGATGAATTAATACTTTATAAAGAATGGTTATTATAATTATTAAAAATTTGAATAGTTAAAATGTTATAACCTGTTCTAAAATTGGTCAATCTGTAAACTTTTAATATAGTGTTTATTTGACATGGATGAATAATCATGGACTAATTTTTAATTTAAATTTTTTAGTGTCAAAACGTTTAAATTTAACATACCTACACAGTTTAATATATTTTACGTACATAACTATATGACATGTTTAGGTCACTGAAGACAGTCACTTGCGATCCATTCATTCTTTACATTCCACATAGGTAGGGATTGAACCAACGCTATCGTTTTCAAACTGCACTTACTGTAATAAATACTATTAATAATATAATTTAAAGTAAACGTACTTTACCAATAAAGTACAAGAACATTAATCGATGTAAAATCGCTTTATAGCATTTCATCACTGTAAATTACAAGATTATTTATATTATTATTATATTATATTAAATTAAACATTGGCTGTTTACAGTTTTATGAATGTAAATATGAATCGATTATTTCACAAGTCCATCGTTGAGATAAATCGTACATGCGGGAAATCAAATAACCATGAAATGTCTGCAGTATAGTACCTATTTATACCTATATGGCTATATATATACAACTTTTGACCAACCAACAAGGTGATATTATCAATAATAATAAATGGCTAATGGTATTATTTTAGGACTTTAGGTATATATTATATACTATTATACCATATAACTATATAATAAATAACGATATACCAAACCATAAAAATAATTTCGTATTTTTTTGATAAATATTCAATACCTAGTATAAATAATTAGTATTTGAAACAAAAAGTAATTGAACTCTACTTCAAAAATAATAATTTAAATTGTAAGTTTAGTAATGACTAATAACATGAATACGTTTCATTAATTTTAATGTGTTTAAAAGAAATCATTTTATATTTGAATGTTAATTTCGATTCGTATTTTGTTAGAATAAAATAACTCAAAGTTATTGTAAAAATTATGTACTCAACTGAAATAAACTATAATGTCATTTAAAAATCAATTGCTGTTCTCTACAAAAGACAAGACCTTTTATAATTTCAGAGAAATTAATGTACTGATATTAACAAAGTTTATCAAAATTAATTAAATTTAAAATTTTTATAGCCTATTAGGCTTGACAGTTTAATAAAAGGTTTCCATAAGTAATTATTATTGAAACACAAACATCATAACATTATAACAATTTTTTTGTTAAATATCTTAAGTTCAAAACTTCAAATATTATACAGAAATTTTACATTTGAACATTTTAATAGATACATTTAATTGATTGAAATTTTTAAGTAAATTCTTATAATTTACTACACCTACGCAATGATATTTTCAAAATATTTGAATTAAGTTTAAACTATTATTTATTTATAACGTAAAAAGCTTACGGTATAATAATAGTATAATAAATAACTAGAATAACAATATAAATACATAATAAAGTACCTATATACCTCCTGTTTAGTTATACAAGTAAACTTGTATAAGCTAATAAACTATTTCTGTTTAGAATCGTTTTTTGTATGCATTGATTTATCAACGAATTCAAATTAGGAGAACGTTGCACCCGAATGACGTGTTATCTCCGTCTTAGACATAGACAAAACTCGTTTACGTAGTCTGAGTAGAACTCGCTCAATTTTAGTTCTAGAGTAAATTTATCTATTATAAAATTGAATTGTGACAATATTTACTAAGGGCAGAAGCTGCGTTTAAAAAAAAATGTAAACTTTGAAAAGTTAAAGGTCATTTAAAAGTGTTGACATTTTTGCTATTTCTAAATTATATAGTGGACGTTATATTTGAAATAATGAAAAAAACGCAGCGTATTTTCCTCAGAAATATTGTCATAGTTCAATTTTATAATAGGTAAATATACTCTAGAACCAAAATTGAGCGAGTTCTACTCAGACTGCGTAAACGCGTTTTGTCTATGTTGTACGTGTCTAAGACGGAAACAACACACGCGGGTGCGACGTCCTCTTAACTCATACAGATTACAGTCAACTTTAATCATTATGCAAATCATTTATTAATAATAACTTTAAAAAAAAATCTAATATTATACTCGTAGAAAGGTGGAACCACTAATCAATTAAAAATAATTTAGGTATAAGAAAATAAGAATTCTAAACAATTTAGATAGTAATTAATTACGTTAGCTGTAGCTATATCCACATGTGTGTTTTTACTAGTAATTTAATTAAATTTACATATTTAAAAATTATCAAATAATCGTTGTTATGTTAAATATAAAGAAAAGTTAAAATAGAGATAAATCAGCAAGATATAAAACGTTGAAAATATGTGTTCCATGGTTATCTTATTATTTACAACTCAAAATATAGCATTTGTGTTATTAAAATTATATTATTTTAATGTGTCAAATTTGTTTGAAAATTATATTATACCATAAACTTACGTACTCCATAAAATAAAATACATAATTTTAGCAACAATTAAAAACTGTCACATATAAAACAAAAATAACAATTTTTACATGGAATTATATTCTAGTTGTTTTGAAATTCGACGAATGACATATTTAATACAATTTGTATTTAATTTCTAATTTCAGTAGAAATTCTAAATGTTAAGTAAGTTGAGTTTATTTATTTCCTGAATAAAAAGTCTATACCTACATATAATATATTTTCTATAACAAAGTTAAGTTTACTACCTATATATTTATTTTATTCTTAATTAGAAAATATGTTACAAATATGATAACAATCATAAAAACAAATTATCTTTTATGAGATAAGTATTTTGATAACTGATTAAAACGATCACTATCAACGTATAATATTATACTTAAAAAAAGCGGGCAAGTGGGTACCGCTCTGCTGTACATTAGGTGCCGTGTGGATCACTATATATTGTAGGACGGTTAAATTTGAATCCAATGATAATTATCATTGTATACGAAAAACGATTCTGAACGAAGATGATTTGTCAGCCTAGGATATAATTTTCAGTGGTTGGTGAAAAAGGAGGTTTATGTTTTAATGGCCTGAATACATCAAAATTTAAATTCTTTTATAATTATTGTAAGCTAAACTTATGAAAAACCTTGTATTAAATTTTCAACTCTTAGCTACTTATACAAAAATTTTTATGAATTATATCTACAAAATAAATTGCAAATATTCATGCTTTTGACGAATTTTTGTCAATATTTGAACTTCAAATGCTAATAAAAAAAAATTGTGCCTATGTATTCTTATAATTTTTT
>VUJU01003693.1:0-23914 GCA_009835225.1 Aphis craccivora | reverse complement strand
ATATACATATATAATATAACTGTATCAGTTTTGTAAACACAAATATATTTTTTACAGATGCGTCGTAATGAAAGGTTTTCTTCTGAATATCAGTCTCGTGTTCATCATATGTTAATAGAAGTTCTATTGCCGTATGTCACGCTTAAACACAAAGAAATGCCATCACAAGTCGCCAAGTTGAATATGGCTGCTGCTCATTTCTTAAAGAAATGTTTGACATTCATGGACCGAGGATTCGTATTTCGACTGATAAATGTATATATTAACACTATGTCAACTTGTGATTCAACTTTTGTAAGAAGTGCAAAGTTATTATTCATGAAGATAGTTATATCACACGAACACTACGTCTCATTTAATTTACCTGTCCAAAATGGGCAAACGCCTCAAGGATGGTCACCACATTCTCAATACTACATGTCAGATGAATATTGTCGTCATCATTTCTTAACGGCAATATTGTTACGGGAAGTTTCAAATTCGTTTTGCTTGCCGTATGAATACCGTCACTCAGCTATTGCATGTTTTCGCGATTTACTTGCCAAACATGAACTTGATGATCGATATCAATCTAAGGTAAATAATAAATTAATAAAGTTCTTTTTTTTTTTTTAGAATTAATTTTTACTACTAGTAGGTAAAATAGCTTTTAAATAATACCAATAATGATTATTATAATACATATTTTTTTAAATTTGAGCCAAAATATATTGTTTTTAAGTATATGTGGTTTTTAAAATGTCTATAGATCACGAGAAGTGTATTTAGATTCAGAGGATCCTATTTTATTATTTTCTCTCTCTGATGCTCATATTGAGGAAAAATTCAATATCATAAAGAAATCAATACACAAACACAGATAATGTTTTATAATTTAAGTTTGACAATAAGTAAATTCATTCTAATATTAAATCTAACTATTAATATTAATGTATGCAAGAGATTTTAACAGTTTTTACCAAAGATTACCCATGACTTCACTCTCATATTGTCGCAATAATTTAACTAATAAATAATACCAGTATTACAATAATTAAAAAAGGTTTTTTTATAATTCTCTTAATCTCTAATACCCATCAATTAAATACCTTAATTTTTACTATGCAAACTTTTTTAACACAGTAATAATTAATATTAATTGAATTAATTCATCTCCAGCTCCCATCTTTTATTGCTTTAATACTAATTATTATAATATTTATAGGAAAATTATTTGCAATAATTTACAATAGCAACAATCAAACATAGATCAGAATGCTAAGTTTATGTTAGGATCCTGACTTAATCATGTTGTCAAATTAGTACAATGTTTTTACAAATAATTTGCAATACCCTGTACTGTATTTAAAAATGATAAATTTATAAATAGTTTACTATTTACTATCTACTACTATAGTTTAGAGTTAGGGATTTAAAGTACTTAAAATATGCATTAAAAATATTGTATATAAATCATGTATGATTTAAGCATTATTATTAGTAGTAAAAATAAAAAAGGTGATGCAGACCATCTTTTTCCTAAAAATAAGGTTATTTTAATTTATACAAAAAATATAACAAGCTGTAAGTATAGCAAAAACATATGAAGTATATTGATTGTATTACTATTTTTTTTTTTTTTTTTAATTCAGCACTTCACTTTATTTGTCTGATTGATTGAAGTATGTAGATATAGATTTTGTTTTTATATTTGAAGAATTTTTCAAAATATGCAAAAAAAACCCTCAAATAAGCATTTTCTTCCAATCCAAACAAAATATGCACAAATAGATACACTCAAATTTCAGATTGAATATCATGGTATTGATGAATGAATTTATTTCTCACTCTACTATGTTTTGGAATAAAAAGAAAAAATATGCAAATGCTATAAGTCCCAAACCCTAGGATTATATATTAATTTTTTATGTTCATAATTTGTAGTAAAATGTGATTACTAAACATATTAAACATAATATAATAATATATTGTTTATTTTACAGGGACAAATGGCCCGAATCGCATCATTGTATTTACCTTGGCTAGGAGTTGTTATAGAAAACATTGGACGCTTAGATTATAGAAAACGAATAGTTAATCAAATCAAGCGTCCTGTACATTTATCTTCACCGAGGTATTTTGATTATCATATTTATATATGTATATATATTATGTACAACTATATACTTGAATAATATAATTTTAAAACTTTTGAATTTTAGACCCAAAAACCTTCCTAATGATATTGGACCAAGAATGTCTTTGAACTTGAGAGATTCTACATATTTTGCAGCCATCGCTAGTCACTGTAAGTTTTTCTTAATATAATTTTATATAATTTTAAATATATTAGGAATATTAAAAAAAAAGCTTGAAAAATGAAACAAAAAATACATGTTTGTATACAATAATTTGATTAAATATATAAATATATATTTTTTTTTTTAGTAACACCATCTAAAAAGTTAATCAGCCTTGATCATCAACAACAAGAAAAACTGATTAGAACTGATTCTAATTTAAGCATAAATTCCTGTGCTTCCAATTTATCTTCTCCCGAACGAACAAATTCTTTGTCAATATTTTCACAAGAAACAGCCATTAGAAAAAATTCTTACGTTTCTGAATCTGATGTTTCAAATAAAAATCGTCATTCTAGATCTATTAGTGGCACACAAACATATCACATTAATACAGACACCTCAGTTAATGTAGTAAGCAAATTGGAACCCGCCGAAGTTAAAGATGTCCTTGTGTGTTTTTTGTTTGTTTTGAAATATTCATCCCAAGATCAATTAATATCCTGGTGGCGTTACTGTACTGAACCAGAAATTGTAGCATTTTTTAAAATTATTGAGTAAGTGTAACTTATAATTTATAAGGTTTAATTGTATTAGTATTTTACATGGTATATATCTTGTTATATCTTGTTTATCATTTAAGGTGTATTTTAATATTTTTAGAACGAAAAACACATTTATTTTGTATGGCCTATGTTTTATGTGAAGTTAAATTATTTATATATACTATAATATGATGTGATTTTAAAAATTAGTGACAAAACTCGGTTTATATTATTAAGTTCAAATGATGTTACACCCAGATGTATTATTTATTCTGTTTTACAAACACATAGCATAACAAATTTGCATGAGTGAGTTAGACTAATCTGACGTGTGATCCTAATTGCTAACTAATGAAGAATATTTACTTATGAAGTTCTTTCTTAACATAAATAAAGTATAATAGTTTAATTTATTTTAAATATAACATAATTCATCGTACAACAATAAAAAAAAAAAAAACATACAAAAAAAAAATAATAATACAATAACAATATACTGTATATATTTATATTGTTAACTTATGAGTGAGCACCAAACATATAAATCTATAATAATGTATATATTTTAATGTATAGGTTAAGTTTACAAGAGTTTCGGTATATGGGACGTCGTTACATAGTGGAAGAAACATTAGCTGCAAATAACCGTGATAATGTTCAACCAACTTCTACTACTACCACAAAAAAATCCATGACATTACCTGCCCGAATGCAACCACCATCTGAATTTAATGTGGATACAACACCTAATTTAAATTGTCAGACACAAATATCTCAATTAACTCCTCCCATATTAAGTAGTAATGGTACAGGCAGCATTGGTCGAGTGGAAAATTTAAAAAAAGGTTACTTTTTAGTATTGATAGTATTTAGTTTTTTTTTTAGCGTAATCAGTAAACTTTTTAATTAAATATTTATACAATTTTTGCATTAATAATATTTGAGATCCTTTTTAATCGCCTTTTAATATTATTAGGTTTCTACCATCTAAGTGCTTATATTAGTGATTATGTAATTGTAATATATTATAATTTATATGAATTATTATTTTGTGAGCATGTATAATTATTTAATATATTTATGTACCTATTTTAGATAACTCGACTAGTGATGACAACATGGCATTTCGAGTACAGAGTGAAGCCAATCTTACAGCAGAAGTGGGTTTAGTTGTCCTTGATGCTCTTTCGTCTTATTGTGTACATTTTAAGGATACTTTAATGACATACAATGGTGAAAATGATATCATGGAGAGTGTTTTTTCCACTCTCATGGCGTTTTTATGCATTCCACAATCTACATCAGTCTGTGGACATGTGTTCGCTACTCTAAGATCGTTTATTAATAATTTTTCTTGTGTATTATTTAAAGGTATTTAAATATGGTAGCTTATCTAACTAATTTAAAACTATAAGAAACTTTATATGTAACTATTTTATGTTAAGGTACTGCTCATTTAGTTGGCAAACTTTGCTCCCAATTATTAAATGGGTGTAATAGTCGGTCTTCCAAAGTAAGACAAGAATCCTGTGCTGCTCTTTATCTATTAATGCGCAGCAATTTTGAACTTTCTTCGTCAAATATTACCAGAGTTCATTTGCAAACTGTCATTGCTGTGTCACAATTGTTAGGTGACTTGACATCTGCAGGTCTCAATAACTCACGTTTTCAAGAAAGTCTCTCATTAATTAATAGTTATGCCAATAGTGATAAAGTAATGAAAAATACTGGTGAGTACAAATTAATAGTTTTAATAGTTAATAGTTTTAATAAAAATAAATAATACTTTTGTGTCTATGCTATGAAATTAGAATTTTTTATAATCGTATTATCTTAGAAGTTAATTTTTCAATTTTTAGTTTAATAATATTATTATTAACTGAAATATTATTTTATTTTCTTAAAACTCAAGGAAAACGGGAATTTTTAGTTTTTGACAAAATGTTTTTTTGATGATCTAAAAGACTAAGAGCCGTTCTTACAATGTTCGGTTAGTGCCTAATAACGCTAATCGAAAGAATTTCTCATATGTTAACCAATAGAATTCTACCGGTTAGTCTTAACCGACTCTTAACCGGACATTGTAAGAACAGTCCTAATAACTATAGTTAAGTACTTACTAAACAGTTTCACAAAAAAAATGTATATTAGCATTTGCCATTTTCTACACTAAGTATTTCAAAATAACTTGACGCACTTTAAGATATTTATAGAGATTTTATAGTTTTAAGTTTTATAATTTTATTTTTATAAATGTTGATAAAAATGTTTTCGCTCTATCAAAAAAATTGAAAGTTTCTAAACATTATTTTATACATAGTATGCGCAATTTATTTTTATAAGCATTTGAAGTTTAAATTTTGTTAAAATCACGAAAATTTATAAAATTATTTATAAAAAGCCTTAGATGTCTTATAAATTTAATACAAAGTTAGTAAAGTAGTTAAAAATCTAGTAAATATTTGAAAATAATTTTTTTATATATATATTTTAATTTCCAATTTGGAAAAAATTACATTATAACAATCATTTATTTATAACTCATAACATATTATTCGTAAAAATTTACAACTTTTACGTATATTATAAATTTTATTATAGAATATACCTAGATATTATTATTATTATTATATATTAGTTATTTTATTACCTATTTATATTTTCGAAGTATTTAGATTAAAATTAAAATTATTTTAAGCTGTTTATATCGTGAAACTATTCACGCTGTTTTACAGTAAGAAGGTGCAGCAATATTAAGATTTTCCCATAAAAATAAACAAACGTGTTTGTTTCGTTTTATGTAAAATACGATATAGCAATTTTACTCCATTTCCCTAAAAATAATTAGATTTCCATGGGTGTTTCGAAATGTTAAAATTCTTACTAAGACCATAATTTTACGTCGAGCTATCAATAATACTTTTTAGTAGCAATATAATCTGTTCTTAAATTTTTATCCATGTAAAATAAATCTCTTTATACACTACTTTTGAGTCCTAACAATAAAATTACAAACATAATACTTATCAATTATTTATTTATCAATTGCATTATGTATTCATACTAATTTTATTATAGTTATGTTTGTTAAAAAAATTTAAAAGTATGTTCATATACCTATACCGTTTTTACTAGTAACCGGTCACTGTAATTAGACGAGTTTGGGTCTTTAGGGTTTCCAATGCAAGTGAAGGATTTAACAAGACGCGTAAGGACTGTACTGATGGCGACTGCCCGTATGAAAGATCTGAACCACGACCCCGAAATGCTGGCTGATCTCCAGCACAGTTTGGCAAACTCGTATGCGTCAACACCCGAATTGCGTTTAACTTGGTTACAGACCATGGCTCGAAATCATGATGAAAACGGAGATTTTTCAGAGGTACACATCATACACACATAACTATATGCTTGTATACACGCAACTGTAAATAATCAAACATTTTAACTACGAATTACAATGTGCCTAAGCCTAACTATCGGGTTTATGTTTTCAGGCCGCCTGTTGTAGGCTTCACATCGCGGCGCTCGTGGCTCAGTACCGGAAATTGAAGGGAACGCAGGCATGGGGCGCTGAAGCGTTCGGGAAAATATCGTCAAATATTGCTAGGGACGAGACTGGCCTGCAGCTGGACTCCGGCGGCGGCAGCGTGGCGGCGAACGACACGCTGTACGGAGAACAAGCCTTGCTGGAACGGCTGGAGGCGTGCGCAGTCAGTCTGCGCCGGGCCGAGCTGTACGAATGTTTCGGCGAGTTGTACAAGCTGGTCATACCCGTGTACGAGCACCGCAAGGACTACCATGCGCTGGCTGACTGTTACCGGACCGTCGGCAATGCTTACGACACGGCCGTGTCAGCCCGTCAGTCTGGCCGCCGGATGCTAGGCCGTTACTATAGAGTAACGCTGTTCGGACAGGTATAGACTATAGTTTGTATATTCAATGTTATCGAAACTATGTTAAGGGGCTTCGCTATACCATATATTTAAGGAGCAACATTTAGGCAATTTCCAATATTTTCGCCGCCGCCCGGGATCTATGTATTAGTCGTAAATGAATATTAGTGTGCGCGTGGTTCAATGCGGGTACCGCTTCCTTCCTCACCAACCACCAGATAGACGTAAATCGTAATTGTTATTGCAATATTGTATAATAATTTATTATCGGAAATCATGTATTTATGTTTTCTCGTACGACAAGTAGTTGAAAAATAGTCTGCAGTGTAACGTAATATTAGTATTATTTATTAGGTTTAGGTAGTAGTGTAGTACATCAATAGTAGGAAAAAATGATTCTGCCCCTTTTTAGTATAAAGTATTTAACTCCGCAAGTCTCGCCCAAATCTCGGTTCTCTTTAAACTTACGATCAAAATATATGGAACATAATATAGACTTTAACATAAAGGTTGTACATTTATAAAATATGGCTGAAAAGTGATAAGAGAAAACAACGTAGCATAAACATCTGCTTTATTAATTTTATTATAAGCATTATAAATTACGTACTTATTTTGCGATAAAAACACTTCTGAAATTTTTGATAAACGTATTTTTTATGATATATAATATATTAATAGAATAATAATGGTGATAAAATAACATTAAATTATTTAGATAAAACTATAATAAATTATGTACAATGTGTAATAGCATATCTATATTATTATTCAAAGAAGTATTAATGTAGCTTATCCCCTTTTTTCTTTCTTCGTTTTTGCTACCATAATATAACTATTAATTAGGGTTTCTTATTGTCATACTTCTGGTATGCCTGGGATCAACCAATTCAGGGAGTAGACAATTGAAGAAAAACATTTTTAGTTTTGGAAACATTTTGTTATCCCAAAATATATCATCGCGTTATATTGTTTCATATTTTATACCTTTATTTGTCCAATATGCTATTATACCAAATCTTTGTCCAGTGACGTGTAATTGTCCCTGTACCTGGTAGTATTATTTATGGTTGGTATTTGTTCCTATGATATCTTTATTTTTATTGATTTTCCATAGTGTAATTTTTCTTTGAATTATTCCTTCTTCGGGAGTTATATTTGCTGCTGATAAAGGACATTTAAGTTCAACTAGTGTGCGGCCATAGTCGATTAAACCATTAGATGTTGCTCTCCTAAAAAATAATCCTTGGAATCTATAAATAAACCACATTTATGATATTTGCTTATATTAACTTTTTCCAATTCCAATCTAGCCTCTTCTTCGTGTTCACGCCCATACTCTATTGCTTTACAGTCAATATCAGATTTATATACCATACTTTTAACTAGGTACACTATCACATGATGTGTGGATGTGTCACTGAGTAAGCAAATAATGCGTCCAAAATTCGAACCAGTAATACAATGTCTTCTGTACTCAAGCCATATTTTAGATTCCGATTGTTCAATAATTTTCCAATTTCCTGACATTTCCTGACATTTTGCGATTTCTTTAATAATAAAATCAGGATGATTTGACATTGCATATTGTTCTTTAGTATTTATATATTTAATAATAGATATTCTGGTTTTCGAAATTTTTAAGTTTAAATAATAGGTATTGGGTTGCAACCATTTATGTTGGGTTGCACTAAGAGTTAATAAACGTTTTAGGTACTAATTAATATTATTAAGCTAACGTAGTTCCTTAAACACGATATATCGTGGTCAAATATTGACCATTTAAATTAGGTAATCAATTGACATTTTTTTATAGGCAACCTTACATTTAACACTTTATTTTAAAGTAATAATTTAATCATTATATTTTTTTTACTTAGAATCGAAGAATTACCTAACGTGTTGACAACATTTTTTTTAGTCTAAAACAATTTAAAATTCGTAAGAATTTGTTGAGAAATATTTTTTTATTAAAAAAAAAGAATTACCTAGTTAGGTAACAATATTCTTGATATATTTTAATATTTAATAATTAAAACTAAACTAATAATTTACATAAGTATACATTATTTTATTAATATTTATATGTTAACGACTAACGAGCTTATTTAGTAATTCTATATTTCTATAAGTTATTACGTATTACTATTCATTTTAAGAGTAGGTATCAGTGTAATACTTATATTAAAGTATATAACTATTAACTGTTACAGTCCTATATATTCTAAACATCAACACCTGTTTATTTTATATGTAGGTATATCATATAAAATATAGGTACCTAATATAATATCAAATACCTATGTATTATGTATTAAAATTTCACAAAGTTTAATATCATACTATTGTTGTCGTAGTACCGAAATCAAATAAAACTTATTCCTTTTTTGCTTACATTTTGTTCGTTAAGGCATATTTCGGTGACCAACACGGCGTTGAATTTGTATATAAAGAACCAAAACTAACACCTTTATCGGACATATCTGAACGATTACTATGTCAATACGGTGACAAATTTGGCCGGGACAACGTACGCATAATTATGGATTCAAATACCGTAAGTGTTGTATAAAAAATATTCCAATATAAGTATAAAATGTACGTTTATAAATAGTAGTTACTATCTAGTTCATTGAATATTTTATTTACCTATTTTTGTCTGTATAGATTTCCATTTCTGAATTGGACGCGAAGTTTGCTTATATACAAATCACTCACGTCGTGCCTTACCATGGAGAAAAATACATGGAAATCGATAACGATTCAATTTCTGAATTTGAACGCAATCACGACATTGATAGTTTTGTTTTCGAAACACCGTTTACACTTGGCGGCGGCCAATCTCAAAGTGGTCCGCGCGAGCAATGGAAACGGCAGACTATTATAAAAAGTAATATTTCAATATGTTATACAGTTAAAATGAGTAGAAATAAAGCAAAACAATTTATCATCAACAATTATTATTATCTAGCTGAGTATAAATTTCCATATGTCAAGAAACGTTTACGGGTATGTGCTAGACGTGAAATAGAACAATGCCCTATACAAGTAGCCATAGATGAAATGTGCCAGCGAGTTCGAGAATTGAGACAAACTGTTTCTGCTCAGCCAACGGATGTAAAAAAATTGCAACTACGTTTACAAGTACAAAATTTATACTAATAATAATTTTTTTTTCAACATATACAGGGTGTATCACAATGATCTGACATATTTAAATGTAAAATTGTCATATCTTCATGATACACCCTGTGTAATAATATTATAAACATATTAATTAAAGAACATTAAGTACTTATTTTCTGATGTTTTTGTAATTTTCGTCGGTTTTGATAAATTTAAATCCTACCTATTATAAGTGAAAAATCGTATAAGTATATTGCATTCAATACTTTTTATTAACATATTATATAATTTTTGATACATGGATATATGGCATTGTTATTATACATAACAATTGGGATGTATAATATTTTCACTAAACGTGCCTACACTTTTAGGCCAACATAACGGAGAGAAACTATGGGTCTTACTCAAACTAAACATTCCAAATGAAAAAAAATACTTTTCTTTAAATAATAAAGAAAGTGCAATGATTAGAGAACAGATTTATATGCAATAAAAATACAAAAATATCTACATAAATATAGAAATATAATTAAACTAAAAACATCAAAATATTTCTTTATAAGTTCATACAATACACATTTATAGAAAAAATACATTAAATGTAATTATAAAAATATCAAAATGATGTGTTGCATTGAATAATAACATTTTCTTTTAAATTATTAAATTTTCAATATTGCCATAATATTTTTTTAATGACTAAACGATCGTTTCACATCAACCAATGTAATTGAAGCATATTTGAAGAGCATATCTGAAGGCGATAATTCTAACATTTTTAGAAGGAACAATAATTATTTCATTGATTGTTTTAAAATCAATATAACCTGGATTTTTTTGTATAACAGCATGAATTTTCTTTTTTACAACATCTCCTATTTGTTCGCTTACGAGTTTTAATTTTTTTTTTTTATTGCTAATTAGACAATTTGCATACTTATTATTACTTAGGTATGTAACACTTATGCAATACTAATATAAACATATTAGTATATGACACAATTGCATAAAGGATTTAATTTTTTGAAAGATTCGAGACATTTTTATAATACTTCTTTTCTTCTTTTTGTGTTGTTTTTTATAGTTGTTTATGTTGTAGTTTAAAAAATAATGTAAATTACTTTACAGGGAAGTGTTTGTGTGCAAGTCAATGCCGGTCCTTTGGCATATGCTAGAGCGTTTTTGGAACCACAAGCTGTTCTTGAATTGCAGGCAGACAAAGTTCAAGACCTCAAAGATACGTTTAGGTGAGCTTATAAAATACACTTTACACAAGTAATATGTCTATATAATTTAATATAATATTCAAATATATTCTATAACGAAGATGTATAAAAGGTACGAGAATAAATGCATAAATTATTCTGATCCAAGGGCAGAAGGAGTTCGTGTGGATATATGATGCATCAAACCATATTTTATTTTAATCAAGTTGTTTTCTTCACGTGAAGTGAACGTATTGGCTGTAAAAGACATAGTCGAAGTAGTGATTATTGACATTTGTTTTTTTTATAATTTATTTTTTAATTATCAGACTTAATAGAAGATACTAGCTGTGAGTATTTAGGTCATATTAATATATTATGTAGGTAAATAATGAAAAAAATTTACTGCAGCTAGTAGTCTGAGCACAAATTGCACAAACATTAACTTAAACGATTATTAAAACTTAACATCCAAAAGTTAGAGATTTTTTTAAGAATAACTGTAAACTCAATACAATTAGGTACCTACCGCTAACAATGAGTATAGTTATATAATTATATTGTATAATTATAGTTATTACCCGTAATATTTTATATCATATCCGACTTATTAACAGCCATTTATTTTGATTCTCAATCGTTTAGTTTTTACATTTTACTTAACATCAAGCACGACAATCTCCCAGTTTGTTTTGAAAAAATTGATTATTATAATTTTTAATCGTTATTTGTTTTATTTTTTTTTTGTTTTTAAAAATGTAGAGAATTTATCAGCGCATGTTTTGATGCGTTGAAGTTGAATCGAATGTTAGTGTCTTCCGATCAAATTGAATATCAAGACGTAATGCAAGAAAACTTTTTGAAAATGTGCCGGGAACTTTCAGAGTGCATTGAAAGCGATTCTTTATGGCGAGATGTGTTACAATCTTGTACATCTCCTGGTAACGATAGTCGAACACTGTTTACTGCAATTAGTGGTGCGAGTCAAGATTCATCAAATGCATAACACTTGTTATACAGCTCCAATTTAAACAAAGTATAATTTACATAAGGATTCATTTTTATTCTTCAAATTGTTACTAACATAAATTAAATTATTTCTTGTTATTATTATTATAAATATTATAATTATTATTTATTACTATAATACTATATACCTAACTATTATATTATTATTATAATTATGACTACCGCCATTGTATAAGTATTGCCTCTCCAACTTTTGCCATAGAGGCTTTGTTATTATTTCAATAAGATATTTTTTAAGTATTTAATATAGATAATCTATTTTACCTGTAATTTGTAAGGTGTAATAAAATATTTATACTTATTGAAATTAGGTTAGACTTATTCAGTTTAAATATATTGTTCAACCGTATCGAGTTAATCATAATTATGGATCCTTCTGCGCTAAATTTAAAATTATTATTAAAATGAAATTTTCTAGAATAAGATCATTTAAAATAAATTTTTATATCGTATTACAAATATATTATAGGCATGTTATTATACATAGCATTTGTATGCTTTTTTTTACAAAAAAAATTACGTTAATTATTATTATATAATAATTTTAATGATAAAGTATTGAAATTTATGACTTATTAAGAAGTCATACATCTGTTAAAAAATAAATAAAACATAAATTGTTTAGTTGTTTTATAACTTCTAAGTCATAATAATATATTAATATACCTATCTAAATATTATATATTTTGCACTTCGTTGCCCATTAAAAATGACACATCTTCTATGAATTAAACTTTGTTCAATTTGTTATTTAATACTCGATGTGTTGATAATCATAACTTAAAAAAATGATCATCTTATAATTTATATCGTGAGTGGTAAAAAAAGGTCACATTTACCTGTCAATGGTGGCATGTTTATTGTTAATACAAAAATCGTTAACCATGACATACATAAAATTACGTGTTAAAATAACTAAACCAAACTGTAATCAAACAAAACACGACAATAGCTGAACTATTACATGTTGAGTGCAACTTAAAATGGATGATTTTGACCAAATAAAAATATAACTCTAAAATGTATTCATCAGAACTATTTTAATTTTTAAAACTAATGGCAACCCTTTACAAATAAAATAAACACAAACCCATGGTGAGTACCTCTTTAAAATGCATATTTCGCTAATCTTTTCTTGGTATGCACTTAAATTATGAAACAAAGGTACAGTAGAACTCCAATTATACGGACTAATTAATGTCATTGGTGGTCCGAGGAAGCAAATATCTAGATGATTGACATATGACATATCAAAGATTATATAATTGTACGAATATATTGTATGTATGTATTTATTATTAATATGTTCGTACAAAGTTATTTAATTTAAAATTCGTAACCATAATCAAATAATTTTATTAAAATATTTAACTGAAACAACATGAGCTTTAATAATATGCGACATATTTTAAAACTAAAAAACCTACTTTCTTTTTTTTCTCTCATCTGGTTGATTGACGTTTGGATAATCGAAGTTCTACTGTATAGTCAAAATGCCAAGTCTATAGTGTCTATAAGGCTCTATAGTGACTCACTGTCAGTAAGGACAAATTATTTTATGTACATAAAATATAAATTAAAATTTGGTGGGTACTCATCTTGTATGCTACTTACTGTAAGGGTTTGACATTGACAGCAAAAGTATGTAGCTTTAACTTTTTCCACTATGTAATAGTTTATATCAATCAATTAAAATTATTCAAAGTAAATTATATAGTTAATTTACATACATTCTCTAAGAACAGCTCTTCTGGTTGTGCCATAATTTTGTAATAGCTTTAAAAAAACATCATATACCGGTAAATATTATATTCATAGATTAGAATTTATTAATTAAATACTGTTGCTTAATATACATGAATAAATAATACACAATAAATTACATTTTTTTATTGACATTATTTTATTAAAAAAAAAAAAAAATTATAATTAGTTCAAAACTGTTTTTGCAAATCATTTTTCAAGCGGTGCATAATTGAGAAGTTTTTCAATTAAGTCAACATGACCGAGTAACATACGTCTACAACAATATCGTTTAAGTCCAAGGGCATCTAAAGCATCACTGAAAAAAATAAAAATATATAAAATTGATAGATAAATTATATTAATGCAATTCTTCACATATTTTATTGTTGGTTAATTGTGAATGTGATCAAATTAAATAATGCAAAAATAATAAATAATCTAGTACAGGGGTCTCCAACCTACGGCCCGCCAAGCTAATTAATGTTTTGAAATATAAAATAAAAAAGTGGGTAAGTGGATACCACTCTGCTGTACATTAGGTGCCGTGTGGATCATTATTATATATTATAGGAGTGTTAAATTTGAATCCAATGATAGGTATCATTGTATACGAAAAATGATTCTGAACGAAGATGATTTGTCAGCCTAGGATATAATTTTCAGTGGTTAGTGAAAAAGGTGGTTTATTTTTAATGGCCTGAATAAACCAAAATTTAAGTTCTTTTATAATTATTGTAAACTAAAATTATGAAAAATCTTGTATTAAATTTTCAACTCTTAGCTACTTATACAAAAATTTTTATGAATCATACCTACAAAATAATTTGCAAATTAATATTAATATAATATTCATGATTTTGACGAATTTTTGTCAATATTTGAACTTCAAATGCTAATAAAAAAAAATTTTGCCTATGTATTCTTATAATTTTTTAATCACTATAAGAATAACTTATGAAGAACTTTTTATTAAATTTTCAAGTATTTTGATAGGGCCAAAAAAATTTTATCGACACTTCAAAAATATTTTTTCAGAAAAATAGAAAATTTCAGTGGCCTATAAATAGCTCAAAAAAAGTCAAAATATTTTGAAAATTAAATCACGTAAAGAAAACGCCAATCTTAATAACTGGTAAAATTTTTAAGTATCTATGACTTATACTTTTTGAATAATAACAAATATTTAAAATCGTTTGAGGATAAATCGTTATTGTTACGCTATTTCGTAAAAATTTTAAATTCAAACGCACTTAAAAGTTTTCCTATAATGATGTTATAAGTTTTCTCCACAGCTACTTGAAGGAAAATTTATGGAAAACTTAGTGTTATAATTTTAATCCTTAGTCATGAACACAAAAAATTTTATGATTTTTCAACTACAAAATTACTTGCAAATTTTCGCGTTTTCGACAGATTTCGTAAAAATTTGAACTATAAACGCTTATATAAAAAAATTGTGATTAACGATTTTTAATTTTTTTTAGCTACAATAAGAACAACTCATAAGGAACCTTGTATTACATTTTCAAAATATTTTGGTCATCCAAAAATTTTTTATTGACACTTCAAAAAAAAATTCTCATAAAAATCGAAAATTTCTATGGTCTATAAATAACTAAAAAAAAGTCAAAATGTTTTGAAAATTTAACTGTATACAGATAACACTGTCATAATCATTTGGTGAAAATTTCAAGTATTTACAGTGATTAGTTTTTGAATTACAACCATATAAAAAAATCGATTTGGTCGAAAACAGATTTTGCGTAAAAATTCCCGTTTTTCCGTCAATTTTTTTTTGTTTTTCTCGATTTTTTTGAAAACTGTTGGAAAATGTTAACTTTTTACCTCTATAATGCATCAAGAATATTCACTTTTACATCGGAAACCACCCCCAAAGTTGAAACTGGAGCATTATTTCAACTAGTTACGCTGTACACAGACACAAAAAAAAAAAAACACATCATTGTAAAATCAATACATTCATCACTTCGTTCAGAATCTAAAAATTACATAAATAAACATACTTACATTTTTTAAATAAATCTTATCTATTCTTATTTATTTCGCAATTTCATACACTATATATTCCTAGTTAGACAACAATTTTTTTTTTTTTTTAGACAACACATTTCTAAAAATGTTGGCCCATGATGCCAAAGCGTATATCAAATTTGGCCCGACGTAAAAAAAGGCTAGAGACTCCTGATCTAGTATATACAAGGACAAAATTACATATTGAAAAATCAGAAACTTACCTGATACCCACTCTATAGGCCACATTAAAAATATTTAAGATAGATATTTCATTAAAAGTAAGTTGCTTTACAAGAAGCTTAGTTATTAAGTTGGATATCAGATGTTTTAAAATAAATTATTAACATATTATTAAATTGTTAGACAATATACATTGCATTGCTCAACTATAAAATTAGGTATAAGATTTAAATCAATTTTTAGCTGATAGTCTGACTAATTTGTACTGCATTTATAACTTTTTAATTTAAGGCTGGATTTAAGGCCATAATATCTATAGAATGGTTATTGGTAAACATCCACAAAAACACTGAAGAACATAAAAAGAAAAGAATTTGCTATTGTGGGTACTTTAATTTCCTGGGCTGGAGAATAACAACAATGCAATCCTGATTTTATACATAATAAATAATGTATAAATCATCAAGCAAGGAAAATACTTTTAAAATTAAATTTAGTCAGTCAATCAAATAATTATCTTGATTATTTATCAATTATCTATCAAAACAATATTATCTACAATAGAAATATTTAATTCTAAGAAAAAACGTTAACATAAATTATTTAAGATTGACCCTGGAATAACTAGCTGTCCTAAAATACTTTTTAGGACAATATAGCGCTATATTTAAAACTGATACAGTCCCAAACCATGATGTATAACAATCTTACTTCAACTCATTATCGATTCATTAAATGTTTAACGATTGTTAATGTAACCCAGCATTAAACATTAAGAGGATGTCAGAGTAATATTTGTTTTCTCTCTAAGACCCACATGCAACAAAGATAAAACATTTACACATAAAATAGTTTTTTTTATGGTTTTTGAGTTATCTTATAGTAAAATCCCCTATTATAAAAAAACTATAAAGATTTATATTTATGAGAGTTCATACCCTCAAAAATATTATTCTCTAATGTCTTTGTAATAAGTGATTTTACTCTTTGATTACTCAAAGACATAAAAAAAAAAGATTCTCCGTAAATGCATTTTGTCTACGTAGCGCATGGGTCAGAGAGAAAATTAACAGTGCGCTGACATCCTCTTAAAATGAAAAAGCAAAGTTTTAAGACACTTCAATAATTGATCAGTATCAAAAGATGATCACAGACGTGAAAAAGACAAAAGCAGTTTAATAATGTAACACATTCACAAGTATTCAATAAGGAATTTTGTATACCTATAATGTATTATAATTTTATATTCATTAGATGCTTATTAAACAGATATTAACAATGAAAAATTAAAAATGACATAGGGGGTTCCACCGGCAAAGTTAGCTCATTTCTAAACCGACACATACACAATACAAATCTAACCAATATCCATACTTGGTATCATACTTAACATTAGACATTTTAGTATAAAATATTACATTATACAACTCACCCTTCTGTGTATTCGGCTTGTAGTAAGCCCAGATAACTCTCCCATTTGTTTGCTATGACTTTTCCACACGTAAAGCACCGGATCGGAATGATCATTTTGATAGATTTATGGCAAATAACTTTTTAAATTTGCTAAATTAAACGAATAAACACAAAACACACAATCGTAAAATATTACGGTTGTTATCTACGAACAACGAACGCGGGTTATAGAATTCGGGATCTATGTTACGGCCGATACGTTCCCTTTCGAACGGATCGCTACCAATTCTCCCAATTTTTTTTCTACCCGAAAATTAATTCTCAGATCATATTCATTTTCCGAAAAATATATTTTCTTCCAAAAACTATTTAAACGGCAATGAAATTATTCTCTCAATTGATTTATTCCCTAAATCGGGAAAATCGTACGTTGGAACAACAATATTTTGGAAGAATTAAGCCGCCCCCGTTTCTCGGCCGAGTGAACAACTGTCGGTGCTAGAAGCGAGGCGCGTCAACGAAAACGTGGTATACGACCACAAAATAGATTAAATTCTATTTTTTAATTTCTATTTAATCTATTCTGTGATACGACTTCGCGACAAAATACGCGCACATCAACAAACCGATCGGAGCTACCACCTCCAAGCCTATTACGCAGTGGAATAATTAATAATCATATACCTATCACGTGTTCCCCTCCACAGCTGATCACACGAGAAGCCGCGAGCCAGACAGTGTAAACCGGATCGTTTGAACGTTGCCGCGGCGACCGATGCCGACGGATTACGAAAATAATTCAAACGACTGGGCAAATCGAGACCGGTGAGGACAGGTTCGTCAGTGGTCAGTTCACAGTTGACAGTTTCGGTTTTCCCGTCGGTCGGCCATTTTAACGATTTTGAGCGTCGTCAAATACGGCAGCAGTGCAGCAGCAGCACTCACATTTCCGGTTCTTCGCTCGTCTATCGATATCGTACGGTCCGTTGCGCCGCTGAACGCTACGTAAAATATCTTACGCGTGTACTGTAATCGCGTATTATTATTAATCACTCTCGTCGTTGATCGCTACAGACAATATCGTCGCGTAAACCGTACGAATCCGTTCTAACAAATACGAGAGCGTTGTCGGTCCCGTCCGGCACGGTATTAATGGAAGACATATCGTACGCGGCGTTTGCAGCTGCCGAGGCTTCCATATTCGCAGCGACCGCGGCCAGAGAAGCAGCAACCGCAGCCACCGTAGCAGCCAACGCCGCCACTTTAGTGGAAGCCCAAGACGCGTCCAAAGCGGCCAACATCTCTGCGTCGATAGCGGTTACTGCAGCCGCGACAGCAGCGGCGGCCGCCGAAGCGTTGGCAGATATCGTAGCCGAAGCACTGCAGGCCCAAGAAGAACTGTTGGCCGATCACACGGCTGCTGCCGCATAAGCCAGACATTTACATTGGTCGACCGCCACACTATTTGCTCGGGTGGATAGTACGTCAATCGTCTGGTTGTCATACACCAGGTAATAGACTCCTTGAAATTTTTTAACGCGGATCAGCTACACGTAGCCAGACAATTTCCATTGGGTGTTCAAATTCATTCAGCCCATAATACCCCAAAAAAGAGCTTTATTGTAGGGGACATCTGTCCCTACATTTTACTAGGGTACAAAAGTATCATTCCTCTTAATAAAAACTAATAACTTTTTATTGATTTATTATAAATTATAATTAAACCTATTACTTACTATTATTATTACATTATTATCATTACTGTTTGTTATGTATGACATAGGTAGTTTAAAATATTTAAAAAAAAAGTTAATATTGCTGACAAGTGACAGTTGTTGATATATGAAACCTAATATTAAATACAAATAAACAAATTGAAATAATATGTAGTAATACTTTGGTATTAAAAACACATCAATAAATATAAATCAGTCAAAATATTCAATGTTATTGTTGTATTTGTACACAGTTTGGATAAATAATACTTGACAAATTACCTACTAACTTAAATTTAATATAAAATGATCCTTCTATTTTTGTGATTTGTAGAAAATCTGTCAATAAACATACCCATGTCTAGAGTTCTAGCATTTTTGATGAAGACATTATATATAGCGTTTTCCACCACACTGCACTGAGTGGACTTTTTTATGTTTCACCTTAATGCACTACGCCAGTTTTTTGCACTCAGTGCAATGATAATCGCAAGAGCTCTTGGAGCTGGTGCACCTTATCATTATCATGATAAGTACTACAATACCCATGAAATATTTTATTATCTTTATATATCAGTTATAAGTATAGATTTTATGTTTCATCTACACTTGCACCAGCCCGTGTTAGGACGATTATCAGTAAATTGTACCAGTTTCACCTTGGTATAGTAGTGTGGTGTGGTGGAAAACGTTAATAGTATTTTAATGAATATAGGTAATCAATATTATAATAGTGTATACTAATAGTTGACAATACACATATCATAGTACACAATTTATCACAGAAATGCAGATTAGGTAGGTACTAAATGGATATCTCAATATAATAGTATAATTTTAAGTATTATTTATTGTCGAATTAAGTGTACAATTTTTTGACTCCCCAAATCAATGTTAAGTAGTCTATGAAAATATTGAGCTAAAAGTTTGAATTAAATTGGATGGGCCAGGCCCACCTAGGTCCCCCCCTTGGCTACGTGCCTAACACGTGACCGATTGGTTAATTTAATTTTTTATTTATGTATTTTTTTAATCTCTAGGGACAAAAAGTAGAACAAGAGCCACTATAAAATCCAATATGATTATCAACACACCCGTAAGTATAACTGACGTCTGACACTGGTTCAGGTTCTCGATTTAATCATACTCGTATGATTTGTTCGTATAGGCTTATTCGGTTTTGGATAATATTCCTTTAGACGAAAATAATGAGGAATTCATTACCGCCCCTGCAGTGTATGAACCGGCTGAAGATACCTTTCTGATGTTGGATGTTTTGGAATTAGATCTGGAGCAAGTGATAAGTACTCGATTGTCAAAAACTAACAAGGTTATTGATTCGACTGCTAAGTGTGGACCGCTGCTGGTCGTTGAATTAGGTAGTGGTTTTGGCATCCTTACTGCTGCTATATCAAAGGCTTTAAGTGATACACTTTCATCAATTGCTGTTGGAGCTCATTGTATTGCTATAGATATGAACCCAACTGCTTGTCGTAAAACCATTATGACATGCAAACTTAACAATGTTGAAGTGAGTAAATATTCTTTAAACTATTTTTAAATATTTAGATACTGGTTTGTTATCTCCAAATTTATTTATTCTAACAAAAATATTTTTATCCCAATTTATTTATTAATTAAAGCAGTTGAAAATTCCAACGCACTTAAATTTTTCCCATCATGATGTTTCGAGTTTTCTCTATAGCTATTTGAGGGAAAACTTAGTGTTGAATTTTTTAACCTTAGATATAAACACAGAAAAAATTTATTTTTCAACTACAAAATTACATGCAAATTTTCGCGATTATGACATATATTGTAAAAATTTGAACTATAAACGTTTATAAAAAAAATTTGTAACTAACGATTTTTCATTTTTTTTAATTACAATAAGAATAACTCATAAGAAAATTTTTATTACATTTTCAAGCTTTTTTGGTCATACAACATTTTTTTTTATCGACTTCAAAAAGAAATTCTCAGAAAAATCGAAATTTTCAGTTATCCATAAATAGTTCAAAAAAAGTTAAAATATTTTGAAAATTGAATTATATATAGATAACACTAATATAAACATTTGGTAAAAATGTCAAGTACTTACAGTGGTGATTTGTTTTTGAGTTACAACCATATAAACAAATCGAGTTAATCAAAAATTGGTTTTATAATTTATTTTAATTCCCGTTTCTCCGTTCCTTTTTTTTTTTTGGTTTTTCTTGATTTTTTTTAAAACTGTTGGAAAATTTTTTTTACTTTTATAATGCACCAAAGATATTCACTTCGCCATCGGAAACCACCGCCAAAGTTTGAAATTAAAGCATTATTTCGACTAGTTATGCTTTACACAGACACAAAAACAAACAAACAAAAAAAAAACCATTGTAAATCAATAAAATCAACAGTCACTTCATTCAGAATCCAACATTTTTAAAGATGTAACTAGTAAAATTTCAAGAATTTTAGAGAGCTTTTTTCGACTCATTATTTTTATTATCACATATTTTTTTTTACATGAGTGTTACTACTGGATAACTACTTAATTCAAACCTTTCATGTTTTATATTATATTGCCTAAAATTTACTTATTGTAAAAAAAACTTAATAATTTTTAATTAATATAACATCTTTAAAAAAATTCATTATTTTATGATATATATTATTATGGATGGTGGGAGATAACAAACTTGAATGATGAGACTGTAACAAACCAGTAGCAATATTTATTAAGGTAACTGACTTTTTTTATATTTTTATATCTAGGTGGATGCAATACGTGGCGACTTACTCACATGGATGCGAAATCCTGAAACATCAAATGTTAACTCCAACAAAGAAGTGTATGGCCCCATAGATATACTTTTATTCAATCCCCCATATGTCCGAGGCCCTGAAGGTGAACAAGCTCCAACTCCTACAGTAATTGATGCTAATGATGAAGAAGCTAATGATCGAAAGCTAGCATTAATAGAAGATGGTGCTTGGCTAGGCGGTGGTCCAGATGGTGTAGATGTGCTTAAAAGGTTAGTATAAGTAATGAGTATCTCATCATGATCATGTCCTTAATAACGAATTTTCTAACCATTTTTAATGTAGAGCCCTGCATCAGGCAGCTGATCTTCTGTCAGAATATGGAGTATTCTATGCACTGATGATTGATTACAATTATAATGCACTGGTGCGAGATGAAATGTTAGCCCGGCGTGACCGAGCTGACCAGAATATTTATCATGACGACATCAATAGTGTAGAGTTGACAACTTTTGGAAGCAGCCCTGCTAACAGACCTTTAATATGCACCCACATTTTATCCCGAAAAGTGCCAGGGGAAAACTTATCTGTATACCGAATATATCGACCTATTGATTTTAATTGATTTTTTATCCCACATTATGTCAGACTGACAACTAACATTGTGTATTTATTTTATTAACATTCCTTTATATTTATATTTCATTTATAATATTTAACATATTGTTATCATGTTATTTAATTATGTGCACTTGCTGTGCTATCCATTTTATTTCTGTAATACCGTGTATTATTTAAGTCTGTTCAAAGAGTCTGTTTAAGTATTAATTCAAAATCTATTTAATATTTACAAGTCTATATAATTTTTTTTCCTGTTTTGTACAATATAAATACCAGTGCTACAAAACAGACCATTCATTTAACTTTTTAACTTACTTATATTTTGTTGTTTTTATCTATTTCATTATTTATTAAATACTGTGTTAAACTTTGAAGCCAATTGATCAATGAAAACATTATTATTATGACTCATTTATACTCTTACATTGTTAATTATTCATTTTATATAAAAAATTTGAAAATCCAAGTCGGTAATTAATAATTATATTTGATTTATAATTTAAAATAAATGTATGAATTTTAAAAGTTGTAAAATACTACCAATAGGTAAAGTTGAAATATTTTTGTGGTATATTTTGTTCTTCAGTAATAAAAGTATTTTTATTGCACTTCACTGTTTTTTCAAATGGATTTTATATTACGTAATAAAAATTATAATAATCTTTGAGTAGTTGGCACGTTTAATTTTTAAGTGAACAACGATTTATAATAATTTGTTGTTCATATTATTAAAATAGTGATTATTCGGTTAATTTTTATAAAATTGGTTTTTAAAATATGCATTTGTAATGTTGAAATGTATTATTATTATTTTTTAGCTCCATAAACCCACATGAAAAGTACTCATGTGCAATTTTGTAGTAATAGATAAGTTAATTTTAAATTTAAAATATGAGTATACAAGAATTTTTAACATAGAATACATGTCTACTAGTACTATAATTATTATAATTCATTATGGTCATTTACTTTAATTTGTGTGTGTGTTATAACTTCTAACAACTATATCACGCATTTATGTTGTCCAGCCGCTTATTTATTTATTATTTGTGACTAAAGGTATTTGTGTACCTTATGTTTTATTAAAACAAACTACATAATTCATATTATTTTAGTTGGTATTAAGTTTCTTTAGATTACTTTTAGCAAAGAACAAACTGCTTCTAGTTTTTTTCCATTGATATTTTACTAAATAAAACAAAATCATATATTATTGTTTTGCTTAATTTCTGGTTATTATACATTCTAATATTCCCGGTTTGACATAAAAAATGTATGTTCATCTTCTTAAATTAGATAAACCTTAAATATAATATTGAATAATTCCTATCTCAATCATATTTTTAACTATGTTCTTTATTTGTCAGCTATTTA